>CAUYSK010077431.1:0-24619 GCA_963575035.1 Avahi laniger | reverse complement strand
TTAAACAGAGATATGCAAGCTCCATGTTTATTAGGTTATTGTGAATGGAGACAGGTAGTCTAGAGTGGTTTAAACAAAAGCTTTGCTTTTAGCCATTGGGGAAGCTGTCATTTCCGGGAAGCTGTTTGTTCTGGAGGGCACTCCATTGTCAGCTCTCAGCCTATAATTTTTAGCAGATTCACTTGTGCTTTACAAAGTGAATCCAATGCTTTAGGTCTGAGAAACGCGGTGCCTCGTGGGATACAGCCGCTACTGCCTTTCAGAGATGCCCTTCCAGTGTAACAGCAGTTGAAATGCAAACCAGCACGTTCACATATTCTTTCAGGGCAAAGCTCTGCAAAAACTCCTAAGACAAATCCTGTCCCCAAAACACATTTAACACTAATTCATAGAGCAACAATAAAATACTTAGAAATAAATTTAACCAAAGAGGCACAAGACTTGGACACTGAAAATACTTTACACCAATATATTGCTAGAAGAAATTGAAGACCTAAATAAAAGGAAAGACATGTCATATTCATGGATTTGAAGACTTAATATTGTTAAGATGGCTATACTTCCCAAATTGCTTTACAAATGTAATGGAATTTCTATCAAAATTAAATCTCACTTCTTTGCATAAATTGACAAGCTGGTTCTAAAATGCATGTGGAATTTTAAGAGACCCAGAGTAGCCAAAATAATCTTGAAAAATAAAAGAGCAAAGCTGGAGGATTCACACTTACCAATGTCAAAATTTACTGTTCAGCTGCAGTTATTCAGACAGCATGATACTGGCATAGAAGAAACATAACAATCAATGAACTAAAACTGAGAGTCCAGAAATAAACACTCACATTTCTCGTCAACTGATTTTCAACCAGAGTGCCAAGACAGTTCAATGGGAAAAGAATAGTGTTTTCAACAAACAGTGCTGCCACCCAAATGTCTACCAGGTAAAAAAATGGATATATAAAATGTGAGGGGGTCATACAATAGAACATTAATTCAGCTATAAAAAGGACTGAAGTACTGTACTTGCTACAAAATGTATGAGCCTTGAAAACCATATGATAAATGGAAAAAAATCATATTAGATCAAGATTGCATGATTCAATTTACTTGAAATTTTCAGAATAGGCAAATCTGTAGGTTCAAAAAGTAGGTTAATTGTTGCTTAGGGCTGGAGATGGAGATAATAAGGTATGACTGCTCCTGGGTATAATGTTTTTAGGGGAGTTATGAAAATGTTCTAGAATTTATTGTGATATAGTTACATACCTCTGTGACTATACTAAAAAACATTAAATTTTACACGCTAAATGGGTGAATTGTATCATAATAAAACTATTATATTAATAATAAAAAAGAAGAATTAGAGATTAGATAAGGAAGGGGAAGAGATCACACATGCTCAAACTATTCCCACCCTAGAAAGGGGAGACAATATGTTTGTAATAAAGATTAAATTCATATGATCAGTGACCTATAAAGTTGTGGAATCCCTGAAAGGTACAACAAAAGATGAAATAACATTGACAGACAAAATTACAGCCCGAGATATGTATAGGAGAATACCGAGGTGAAGTTGAAGCAATTCTATAGCATATTCCAATCCCTGAGGTGGTTGGATTAGAGATTCCCATTGAAACGCCCAGCCATTTCAGTACTGTCCCAATAATCCCACCCTGGCCCTATTTGTGCCATCTTTCAGGCCACAGGGAGATATTTGCCCAAAGGTGGCAAGAATGAATGCGATCACCAAGGTAAGTCTGCATTTAAACTCTCCGGCAACAACCTGAATGAACAGAGGACTCCTATGCCCAGATGAAGAGCTAATATTGTACCCTCCCCTCCTTATGACAGGATATTTCATCCCTTCTCCATGACAGAAAAACATGAAGAGAAAACATTGCATATGTAGAAGACCTTAGAAACATTAAGCTAAATGAAAGAAGACAGTCACAAAAGCCTGCATATTGCATAATTCCATTTATAGGAAATGTCTAGAATAAACAAATCCACAGAAACGGAAAGTAGATTAGTGATTTCTAGGGGCTGGGCAGAGGGTGGATGAGAATTGACTGCTAATGGGTGTGGGGTTTCCTTAGAACATGAAAATGTTCTAAAATTGATTGTGGTGATAATTATACAACACTGTGAATGGACTAAAAATCATTAAATTGTATACTTTAAATGGGTTAATTGTATGTTATGTAAATTATATCTCAGTAAGACTGTGAAAAAATAAAGAGCACTGATGGAAAGCAACAACAGCAAATAAACAAAAAATCCCAAATGCCTGTAAAAGAAAAATAATGATACCCGTTAGGTTGAATCATAAATCTATTAAATATATTTGATGAGTAGCAAAAAGGGTGGACTGTGATGACCTTGGACATGTTTGCCCTCAAATCCATTTTCACACCTCCTAGGAAAGAAAAGACAATAGTATCAAGAAGGAAACAAGGCAGTATCATGTCTTACATCAGATTTTTCAGAAACAAAGATTCTGCAATGGAGATTTGTATGCAGGATATTTATTAAAGTGTACTTTCTGGGATAGCATCAATAAGAGAGTAAGAGAGTCCTAACTGGGTAAAAGGGGATGTCAAACTCCCCCACACTTATAAAAGAGGCCTCAAAAAGTCCCATAAGGGCTGTAGAGCTGGAGTGGTCCTTCATAGTTGCTTAGGCAAGGGGGACAAGGCCTTTGAACACCTGTATTGACCAGTCACTAGGTAAGTGCTCCCCAGAAACTTGGATATGACAACTCCATTCAGATGAGGCCAATTTCCACAGAAGGACTCATCTGTCAGCAGCCAACACTCTGGAAAGCTAGGAAAATCATGCCTTAGTCTTAAAAAGAAGATGAATAAGTGTAACTTTTAATTTCTTCTTGGGTTATAATATAATCTTTCATAAGGAACCATTTCCCTAAATTAAATTATTTAGGTCTTTTCCAATTTTTCATGCCATGTGAAAACCTAAGTAGCATCTTTATTAATATTTTTTCATATCTTATTTTTTCTTTAATACATCACTGTAATTAGAATTGCTGAATTATATAAGGTAACAATTGACAGTTCCTAATACATACCCCCAGTTTCCATTTTGCCTGTCAGGAGAACTGTACCAGCTTATACTCCACTAACTAATCATAAGTATATTCTGCCCAGCTACACTCAGCAATATTATGATCTTTTACTTAAATATTTGCTAATTTAATAGCTGAATAATGACAGCTCACTGTTTTATTCTACTTCTTCTTAATTACAACTATAGTTGAAAAGGCTTGGGTACTTTCTTGTTTTATTGGGGTCATCAAGTATCTGGTACTGAGACAGGAAGTTATAGAAAAATACAGATTTTTTTTTCAACTATCATAAACACCTCCCTTTAAATAATAAAATTTTTATATTTGCTATTTATAAATGTTTTACAACTGTAAGCAAACATTTTAACAAATGCTATTAAACAGGCCATATGATAGGTGATCTGCTTGTCAGTAAGAAGTGATATCAGTTGTATTTTGTAATGTAACTGATGTTGGTGAACACACAGTATGCATGGAATGTTTTCTTTAAAACAAATGTAGTTTTTGGTTCTTTTCCCCCCTCCCCCCAGACCCCTTTTCCACTGCTCAGTGGAAAACATTCTTTCTTACTCCTGGATTAAAATGTTGGTAAACAATGTTTTCTGCTTATGCTAGGAAATACTTTAAGTCATAAAACACATTTTCAATTTAGAAATTGAAAGAATTCAGCTCAATAAATTAATCAACACTTGCATATTCATTCAAAAGCAATACTCCTCACTGCTGTCTGAGCTGAAGCTGGCTGCTGGTCAGCCTCAGGACATTGAGAGAGAGGCTGCATTGGCTTCTCCTCTTGCACACTCACATCTTACTAGCTATTATTTTTTACACTGCCAAGGTCAAAGCTAAAAGGAAGAGAAAAGTAAAACCAATAGTAAAATTCTTCTTTATTTGATATTATCATAAGATGTTTTCATATTTGCTAGATTTAGTGATTTTTTTGGACCTGCTTTCTCTCTTGAACTGCTTTTGTGGGTTCATCAAGGATCTCCCCAACAAACAGTACTGATTTCTCACCAGTGTTTTCATTAATCTGATGAATGTGCTCTAGTTCCTTCCATGACCTAGAGGTTATCCCCAATTCTGTTAAGTTTCTGCTGTGCTTCTGGACAAACCCACTGGACGTGATCCAAGAGAGCTCCTACGGGCTCTCTCATATGCGTTCAGTTTACATTGGTCCGCAGGACACACTCATGTCGTCTTGGGAGAATATTATGGACCCAATATGTGAAACAGCAGTTCTCCTTATTCTACCACCACAGAAATTCTCCAGTCCCTTTTCCTGCTCTTCACTTTTCTCGGAGGGAGTCAGTCATCAGTCATCTGTCCTCCCCAGATCTCTCTGAAGGGTCCCATCCTGCCTCTCCCTAACCACTGGATCAGTCCTCCTTTGGTGAGAGAGTAGATAGACTCTTAACACAGCTTTCTCTAAGGTTGTCCTCTTTGCAAACCTTACAATAAGGGCCCTATTTGACAGCACCACCCTGAGTCACAAGGTACCCTGTCCATACTACCTCTGTGTCAAAATTCCCCTACCTCAGAAAAAGAAAAAGAAGTTCTTAGAAAACAAGGCTCTGACAACAAAGGGGGGCAATTCTTGCAAAGAGACCACTTGTCTCTTGTTTAAGGTACTGAACTGGCTCTGCATTAGGGTGTATGAAAGATATTTTCAATTTTAAGATGCTAAGAAGACTATTCTGTTCTATGTGTGTATATTATGATAGTAGATTTACTCTGGACATGCAGATTAGCAAGAAAAGAGAAAATCTTAAATTTCATATTTTAGTCTGTTTTCTTTATGTCTACAATAACTTTTTCAATTCTTTTCTAAATTGCGTATTCTCATTTTAATCTGACTGTTTTCCTTGACCATCTGACGACTCACTTTGGAATTTAGTATCTACTGTTTTCCTGCCTCAGCCACAACTGGAGAGGAAAATCCAATTTTAACACTGTACTACAGTATTCAACGAAGTTGTGCTATTGAATTCATTTATATGTAAAGTGTTCCCTACCACCTCCTGCCCCTTTCTTGGATTTTTGTGTAGGAACTGCAGCAAATTTAGTTTTAGCTCTTACATTCTCCAAAACATTTGGGTATGATTCTTACTTGCAAATCAGACTAGCCGCTGGAGAGCTAGAAAAGCAAAGTTCTAATCTTTGTGTTCCACAAGGTAAAACACAAGGTAAATAACAAATAGATTCTCCCAACATTATATTTTTAATGTAAGCTAAGGCCAAAAGAGGAATTCTAGAGCAGAACAGAAGCCTCCTTCCTTTCAGTCTGAAATTATGACTGTCTATTCTATTAATAATTGCACCAGAGCAAATGTATGAAGTTGTGTACCCAGATCCCTACAGATCAGCCAACTAGGAGGTTGCAAGTCTCCCCTACCCTGGTTTCAGGCCCTGACAGGGCATAGAGGAAAATCCTGCATAGCCCTCTATGTCTAGGAATCATGTCGGTGGGGCTTTTCCTGGAGTCTTACATATGGCTGAAACAGGCTCATGGTATTAAGACGTAAATCAAAGGCCCAAAAGAAGGCATTTACTTCATGCCTTAGGTGGCAAAGGACCAATTAGCACCTGTTTCTCACATCTCAAGGTCAAAAAGTATTTACAGGTGAAGTTTGAATAGACCCAGTAGGATCAAGGAGACATTATCTTTGCTCATTGAAAAAATATGTGTTAGTTGCAAAATCAGCAGGAAACAAAATTCATTCAGATAATTCCAAGTGAGAGATGTTAATGAAATAACTAATTACAGAATAATGGGCGGGGCTAAGGTAACAAACAAGGGATGCTGAGATAGTGATAGTGAGACTAGTGATAGTGAGGAACCATTATGGGCCCAGGAGCCAAAGGGGAAAAAGAAACATTGTCAAAGCTGGATCGCTCCTCCAACCCTGCATTTCCCGCTGGTCTTCTGTTTTATGAACTGAATGTGAAGTCAGCTTACGGGAGAACCTGGGTGATACAGTCCATTTGGATCAACACCATGGAGCATCAATGCACAAAAGGATGGACAATACAACTGAAGATGGGAGGACACAAAAATGATGAGCACAAGTTTCCAGCCATAATCTACCACCCAGGGATAGCTATGCCATACAATCAGTTTTTGGAAAGAAGCCATTCATGAACAGAAAAAAGAGAAATTGGGAAAGATGAGAGAGAAGTCACCAAGAGTCCCTGAGCAGCCAGCAAGCTCCAAAACAAAAGTTGACTCAGACACAACCTGGAACTCTATTGCTGGCCATTGAATAAGAGAGCTGAGTGGTCCTAGGTAACAAAATATTTGATAGAAAGGAGGGAAACATCCCTAGGAAAGATCTGAGAAGTGTCAACTGACAGCCTTGTATTAAAAATGCTTAGTGAATTGTGGAAGCACTTGGTTGGCAATAGTTACTAATTACTGCTGTTATTATCAACAGTCCATTCTGGAACACCAAATAAACCCCCCATCATGGCCATATTGAGCTTAACTGTGTCACAAGCATATTATCTAGTTGCACTGGCTCTTGGCTATATCAACTCCAATCCACCATTCTAGAGACTTTGCTTTTGATAAGAAGGACACAACTCCTGAGTCATCACTATCACTTGGCAGCTGGTTTCCTGCTATGTTCTGTTAATTGGGGGATGTTAGAAGAAGCCTAGAGGATGCTATGGGACAAGTATCCCCATCATGTTTGCCTGTCATACCTACTAGTGCTGCCACAGCAACAGTTCTTTGCCCAGTTGCATGGGTTCCAGTTTGTGGTTTTATTTTCCCCCATACTTCCAGTACCAATCTCATCATGCCCCTGAGAAAAAACAGAATCAACCACCAGTGGGCCTTTATCAGAGATCTGACTCCCAACTCCATGAGAGGTCCTCCTCTATGCTTTTAAGGAGTGAGCTACACCTGGGAAGTGTCCTTTCCTCCAAGATTGGGTCTTGATCCCATGTGCTCCATCCTTTGAGCTACTAAGGTACCAGAACCAGCAGGGCAGTACCCTCTCATTATAGCTCTGAGTGTCAATTCTGGGAGGAACCTCTACCAAGAGTCTAGTTTTAAAAAGCTCAAACTCTTTTCTGTGTTCCCCAGCCATACAGGTGACAGAAACTTCCCGCAGTTATTATTTCTGTATTATTTGTGTGTTCTCTTTTAACCTTTTTAGTCCTCCACTACCTGTTCTCCAGTTTTTTATATTAAATGTTTCCTCTGTTAATTCTGTTAATTATTTTCAACCTACAGCCTGACTGGTATAAACATTTCATCTTTTGAGGAGGAGATTCAAATATAGCACTGTAAATCCAACAAGATTAAAATATTTCTGTATTTGCTTCCTTTTAATCTTGGGGCTTCAAAGAAAATTTATTGAAAGTTGATATTTTTCAAAAGAAATAACACATTTATTAAGTAGTAAATATGACATTAGTACTTTTGATGAAATGATACAGATTGGAGTTGAATTAAGAAGAGTTATTTTTTTCACAGAATGTTTATGCTAAAAATATTCCCTGAAGGGCTGGGAGAAGGTATGAATATTTGAACAAATAATGTTAGGTTACTGCCAAGGCAATGCAATATTTTTGATGATTATACTAGCTGTTAAATGAAGAGGTCAGGGAGGGCAGAGAGGAAGAAGGACAGTAAGAATATTTGCAAGAATTAAGTAACCCTAGACACTACTATTTGTGAGCAGGGTGACGGCATTTCTCTCTGTAAAGCAGAAATTAAATCAACAAGTAGACACCTTCTCTTTTTCCACATTTGTAAATGAAACTGGGTCATTGGTTATCTAGATCATCGAAAATCCTTCATCGTAAATGAAGAAATGCTCTTATTATCACTATGATTTTCTAAGGAAAATAGTGATATCCTTGAGAATTTCCAGCTCATTAATCTCAGCCCAGTCTTCTTACACAGAACTAAAGTTATCTTTTGGGAAACTTTAAACATAATCATGAGTGTAACCTCTCTGAATGACACCTTAGTCATCTATACCATGACAAAGACTAGAAAAAATTGAAAAGACCATCTAGCTCTTTGTCATGCTTAAATGGAGAACTTGCAGCACACTCTTGCGTATCTGTTTGGTCTTCACACTATAGATGATGGAGTTCATTACTGGTGGGATCAGCAGGTAGGCATTGGCAATCAGAGTGTGTACATAGGGTGGGGCCCATTTCCCGAATCTGTGAACAAAGGATAGACTGATCAAGGGAATATAGAATATAGCAACGGCCCCAATACGGGAGATGCATGTGCTGAAGGCTTTCTTCCTCTCTCCTGGGGATGCAATGCAGAGAACTGTCTTAATGATCAACACATAAGAAAGGACAATAAAGATCAAGTCCACCCCAGCAGTAGTGATCAGGGCAGTCAGCCCCACTGCGCTGTTGATCCTGGTGTCCGTGCAGGAAAGCTTCATCACATCGGGATGGAAGCAGTAGGAGTGGTGGAGCACGTGGCTGCAGCAGTAGGACAATCTCTTAAGAAGTGCTACCATTGGCGTCAGAGTTACTGTCCCCCTGGTAATGATCGCTACTCCAATCTGTGCTATCTTAAGGTCCGTTAAGACAGATGCGTATCTAAGAGGATTAGAGATGGCCACAAAACGATCAAAAGCCATGGCCAAGAGCACTGAGGATTCCATGACAGTGAAAAGTTGAATGAAAAACATCTGGGACAAGCAGGCATTAAAGCCAATCTCCCTTTTATTGAAGAAGAATATCCCCAGCATGGTGACCAGAGTGGATACAGACAGGCTGAGGTCAGTGGTGGACAACATGGAGAGGAAACAGTACATGGGCTCGTGGAGTCTGGGCTGAGTGACGATGGTGAAGAGAATCAGGCTGTTTCCCGAGAGGGCAGTTACACAGAGGAAGCAGAAGGGAATGGAGATCCAGGTGTGGAAGGCTTCCAGCCCAGGAACACCAGTTAGCAGGAAAATGATGGAAGATGTTGTATTCTGCAACGTTGGCATTTTGAACTCAAACTGCAGAATCTTAAGCTGAGGGTCCAGCAGTAATAAACTATATTTATTATAATATTTATTTATCATGCGTTCAACCTGAAGTTATCTCACTAGGTAAACATTTTAAAAAGACAGTATCTATATTGTATAAAGAGCTCATGAACATTGGTTAAAAAAAAAGAACAACTAAAACCACATCAAATAAAGAAGCAGAAAATAGGAAATAAACAATTACTTGAGCATATAGAATTTGTACAAAGAGACCAACATTCTATTTAGGTTTGCACGTCTGATAAGCAATGGGGCTGGAGTTTTAGCCCATCACCTCCTGACTCCCAGTAGTAGACAGTTAGTAAATATTTGTTGAAATGTGCCCAGAGTGTTGTGTGAAATTTTAGAAAAATAGTAAACAGTTATATATTAATTCTGATACAGTAATTTAACTACTTTAGCTTCCCTGTTCATCTCCTGGATACCCCCTTTGAATCAGAATCAGATTCAACATCTCCAATAAATAGCCCACATTTGTTGCTCTCCTACTATCAGTTAGCAGTATGATAATACTCCGGATAATCTTACAGTCTATTTGCAATATCAAAACTTGAACTCTACCTAAGCAATTTTCATCCCACATAACAAGTATGAGCAATTGAGAATATTGTCTATAAACAGAATTATTTGAATATAGAGGGTGTCCAATATAAGTATTATGGATAGTTTGATGTTATGAATTTTTATCCTGCATCCCAAGTCAATTGTGTTACAACTACATGTTCTAAATTTTGACTGCATTAAAATGTTCTTGCTTTTAACATCAAGTGACAAATTATTAATACTAATCTGTATGTGTCTCAGTTTCCCCATATCTAAAATGACAATGATTTGCATACCCCACAGTATTGTTCTGAGGATTAAACCAGTTAATGTATGTGAAAATATCAGCAGAGTAGCTCACTATGGTAAAAGCTGACCAAATATTAGCTATTATCACTTAAAGAGAAAAATTAAAGTTAAAAAATTATACAAAGATTTCTCACTCTTTTTTTTCCCCTATATCTATTTTCACACCTCCCCACTTATCTACTTGTCCCTTTCTTGGAAACCAAGAGAAAAAGAAAATTATGGGTATATTTCCTCTTTTTTTTACTTCCAAGTTACAGAATGGTATAGGATATATTTTCTAATTCCGACCTAGGTAATGTCCACTGGTTAATACCTCTTTCTTATTTGGTCTCTTCTTCCTTCACAACTATGTTTTTCTCATCTTTTCTTCATCTTTCCTGATTGAAAAGAAAAGCTCTTTCTCCTTTCCATACCACCGTACTACCTAGCCTCCCAATCAGTTTTGGATATTAGTTTAGTTTAACAACAAACATGACTGAGTTCAAGCTGCAATCCAGACCACAGGGACGCAGAAAAAAGTTAGATATTACACCTGCCCTCAAGGATCCCTAGGAAAGATTAGGGTGGTTTGGAAAACATGTGTGAGCACATGAGTAAAATGCAGTGTGTGACATATATTATACAATAATGGGATTGTGTTTAAAATACAAAGGTTGTATATATTAGAAATTTGTGGTGGGTGTGTCAAAAGATTCTTTGAGTAAGTAAAGAATTTTTGTGCAGAGGTCGATAGGTGAAAATTATCATGAAAGAAATTCTAAGCATATCCAAAGGCAATGGAGTTTCAGATATTTTAGAAATGGTACTAAACAATGAGATACAAAGTATGAAAAAGTAGTGTTTAAGAGGTAACAGGAATCAAGTATGGAATTTCTTGCTACTTTCAGAAGGGTAAGGAACTGATACCCTCACCACAATCTTTATAAATATGCTGATTTCTTGCTAAACCTAAACATAATTCGAAAACAAAAAAACCTCCTTCTTACCCTGCCTCCCTGCTACATGAATGTCTTTTCCTTTACCAACAACTCATAAGTTGTCTATCCTCATTTCCTTCTTTAATGGTTCACACCTATAGTTCATTCTGAGTTTCTGTTTTTGCCAGAAACATACTCCGCTGCATTAATTATCTGTAGCTGCTTTAAAAAAAATTAATGAAAATTCAATCACTTAAAACAAAACACATTTATTATCTCACAATTCTGTAATTCAGATGTCTGAGCACAGCAAAACTAGGTCCTCTGCTCAGGATCTCACAAACTGAAAGTGAAGTTTCAGCCACGACTGTGTCCTCATCTGGAGCTCAGGGTCCTCTTCCAAGCTCGTTCACATTATTGTCAGAATTTATTTACTTGGGGGTGTAGAACTGAGGTCTCTGATTTCTTGCTTGCCGGGGCCTGGGGGCCACTCTTACCTCCTAGAGGCTATGTGTTCCTCTCACAACACAACATCTTACTTCTTCAAATCCAGCAGGAGAATCTCTCTACTACTTTTTGTCTCTTTTAAAGGCTCATGTGATTAGATTGAGCCCACCCAGTATAATCCTCCTCTTGATTAACTCAAAGTCAATTAATCAGAGACCTTATTTAAAGCTGTAAAACTCTTTTGCCATATAATGTAATATAATCACAGGAGTGATACACCACCATATTCACAGGCCCTACTCACACCCAAGGGTGGATTTTATTACAGGACCAGTACACCAGCATGGCTAGGAATCTTCAGAGCCCTTTTAGAATTGTATCTACCCCAACTGTCAAGGTTATTTAATCTCCAAACCTTCATAGGTTCAACTTCTCAAATGTCTCCTGATTATTCATCCTTATCCTCCAGTTCCATCAGTGACCATCTTCCCTCCCCACAGGAACATTTTGATATAGTCAGCCTGGGCTTTTCCCTACTTCACCAAATTACCAAATATAGCTCATGCTCTCACACTAATGTGCTTGCTTAATTCATGCAGTCCTTTCTTCTTTGAATAAGATGAAATTCTTTAGATTCATTATTTGATCCACTTGTAAGGTCAAAATGAATTTATTTATTTCAGGAAGCATTCAGTAACATCACCTCCTCTAAGTCAGGAGAAATTACTTCTTCATCTGGAGTTATAACCATTTATATTTATACATCTAGAATAGTAGTTATGCCATTGTATGATCATGAGTTATTTGAAAATATGTCTCTGCAACCAAATTAAGCCACTGGCAGGTGGATCATTGTTTGTTCATCATTATATTCCCAATACCTTGAAATCTTTTCTGAAAAGTGTGAGCATACAATATACGCTTGTTGACATAAATACAATCTGAGAGTTGCAAACTGACCAAAGATTCTGAACATATATCAAGACCTCAACAACTTCTAATTTTGGCCAGGTGTGCTTTCTTATTTCTGTAATCCCAGCACTCTGGGAGGCCAAGGAAGGAGGACTGCTTGAGCTCAGGAGTTCAAGACCAGCTTGAACAAGAGCAAGACCCAGTCTCTACTAGAAACAAAAAATTAGCCAGACGTCATGGCATGCACCTGCAGTCCCAGCTACTTGGGAGACTGACGCAAGAGGATTGCTCGAGCCCAGGAGTTTGAGGTTGCAGTGAGCTATGATGATGCCACTGCACCAAAAAAAAAAAAAATCTACTTTTGTTTGTTTAAATCATGCTGTGTTGCCTGAAATTGCACATGTGACTACTGGAGGAATCTCACTGAGCTCGCCCACATTCCCACAAACTGAGTAATGGGTTTGTTTGTTTTTGATGAAAGACTCTGCCCTAGTATTAGAGGATTAACTTTTGTGTGCCCTCCCATTTGTTGATAGTAATTCTTTCTTTGTTATATGACATTAATACTCCAGTTCCACTAAGAGAGCATGCTGCAGGTTCTGTGCTGGACTGCCTTGAATTGTCTCTCTTCTCTAATTACAGAGTCAGTTATATGGTTATAGGGTCAGGCAAACCCTAGGTTCAAATACTGTTTCTGCCATCAGCTAGCTGGAGTTCTCCAAATAAGCACTTTATATCAGACACCATTGCTGTGAAACTGTAGCTCACCAATGGCATTAATTTGTAACGATTAAGTGAGATAGCATTGTAAAGCATCTAATATGCTGACTAGTGCATGGGACAGGGGAGGCCTTTGATAATAGTAAATGAGGATGAGGATTATGGTGGCAGTGGGTGGTGGCGGTGGTAGGGGAAACTGACCTTAGGTGGCAGTTTTGAAATGTGACATGATTAACCAGAAAACTCTCAGTTGCATGGGCATGTTAACAACCTGCTCTAAGCAGCAAGACAAATGGCTCATAGACCAGTTGAACCTCCTCAAAATAAAATGTCCCCAGAAAATACAGACTTTAGGAAAGACATTTCTACCATTTTTCTTAGGCACCCCTGAGAGCTTTTTTCAGTTAATAAAATCTTCCTTATTCTTAAAGTAAACCAGTGTGTAAAAGGCCTAATGTTTCTCCCGAATGCAGCACTTTTACTTACAAAGTACAGAGATGTGTTCTTCCCCGTCCTGTTTTCCAGGAAGGGGCCCGAGGAGCTGTGGAGGTGTTTTGCTCGGGAATGGGTAGCCTATATAAGAGCCATGTCTCAGGCCGCGTGAATCTCCTAATCAGAAAACTCCCGAGACAGTTGCATGACCCTCAGAGTATGAAGGTCCCCAAGGATTCATTCTACTCCACAGCTTCCTTCTACTTCTACTTCATCACATGCACTTTTCTAGTTTCCACGTGGGGACTGGTGTGACAGATTTTTAATCTTATGTTTTGTTAAAAGTAAATTTGTGAGTAAAAATACCTACACCCCCAAAAAAACATCAGCTCACCCCTCATTCTCACACTACTTTCATACACAACTAATGAATTTATCTTCCTCTAACATCATTTGGGTGAATTTTGTACATATATTAGAAACCTGTCTGCTTCTGCCCTCCTCAACCAAAAAAAAAGCTTTATTTATCCTTTCATAAAACCCTTTAAGTATCTATCATATCCTAGGTCTTTGTGTGGTAATCCAGAGAATAGAACATAGTCTCTTCCCTCCAGGGCTCACAACCGAGTGAGAAAACAGACGTAAAACTCTGTGATTAAACAGGGCATATTTACGATGACAGAACACAAGAGCATGTATTTATCCTGCAGGAAAGTCCAGGTCCAGTTCTGCCAGGAGACAAGGAAGTACAGAACACGGGAAGAACAGCAGATGACTGACAACACATTCAGCCAGGCCGGGAGAGAGTAGCAAGAGATGAAGCCAAGCAGGAAGGCAGAATGAATGCTATGGAAGATCGTTTAGGCATTCTAAGACATTTGAATCTGAATAACATAAAAATTTCTCAGCATGGAATTTAATCTTCCCCCGTTCCTAGGAAAATGCATTTCTACTGCTCCATGTGAGACAACTGAGGAAGTCAGGCACCTTATCTGAGGATTCCTAATACATTGCAGTTCCCTGCTTGATGTCAATATCAACCTGAATGGTGCAAAAATCACATTTCCCTCTAAGCCACAATATATCTGTTATACAGAAATATCAGTTCAGAAAACCCCAAAGAGAACCTCAATGAGCTCAGTCTTGGCAGAATACTCCACTCCTACTCTTTCAAATTCTACTTCAGATGAACCAATATTATTATTTTCAGCATTTCTTAAAAAAAGTCTTAAACAAGCATTGCTCGAGAAGGTCTATAAATAAAAGCAAAATATATAATTCTCTGTATTGGATAATGTTGAATTCAAATCATAACACAGCTAGTAGGAAAAGTGAAAAGAATAACCTGTAAAATTAAAAGAAAAATATTTATACTTAGAAAATTATATCTAAATAGTATTACTTTATAAAAAAGAAAAGAAACACACTTTAAAGTGGATTTTATTAATGTACATGTAACCATACTATGCAAAATTATCTGTAATTGATGCTTAATTGTAACATGAGTGAAAATTGTTGCTTTCACAAGAATGTTCTCTAGTACATTTATTTTAAAACACACCCCAAAATAAGATTGCCCATCTTCAAAATTCTTTTTTCAAAACTTTTCCTGACCATCCATGAATCTAAATCATTTATGTTTATACTTCTATTACTTAGAAATGAATGCTATTATATCTTCTCTATTAAATGATAAATTTCTAAGAACCATATTTTTCTTATCTGGCTAAGTATCTCCAAGGCTTATTATTTTCCCATGAGTTTAGGCTCTTCCTATGAAAGAGAGAGATTACCATCTATAACTCCTCTTGCATCTGGTATAATGTTCTGTATACAGTAGATTATTCATAAGAAACAACTAGTTTAAAATATTGTTTCAATTTGTATATGCTGAGTCAGAGTGTAAATCCCTCAAGAGTGGAGACTGTGTCTTCATTGGCCATAGCTTTATCCCTAGTACCTCCCACACTGTTTGCCAAAATGAAGATGCTTGAAATATATAAGAATATATGTAATGCTTAATTAAATAAGCATATATTAAGTAACTATTAATGATAAAGCACTGTTTTGGGGTCTGGGCAAGATATATCAATCCCCATAGTATAATATCTGCTTTCAAAGAGTTTAAGTCAATAGCAAAGAGGGACCTGACTACCTATAATACAAAGATTTGTTCATGGCACCTGAAAGAATAAAGGAAAAAAGAACAAGCAGGAAAAGAAAGGGGATGCATATTTCGGTCAGAAGGAGAAAAGTAATGAAAGACCTACAGGCAAGACATTCATGGTGTTTTTCAGAAATGGATATTATCCCCAGAAGTGGATAGACCCCAGAAGAGTGTTACTCTAGCATGCATGATAAACTGTAGATGTCTGATTAAAGTGCAAATTTGTGGATTCCATCTCAAGGATTTCTGATTAAGTAATGCTTGAGTGTAGTTGAGGAATCTGCATTTCTAAAAAGAATATCAAGTGGTTCTGATGCACTGGCGCTGGACCACATTGAGAATAGTGATGAACGCAAACGGAAAGTGGATGTCATACTATTGGTGTATCCAGCAGGCTGTGTGAAGCCAGATTTGTGAATACTCATGGGAATAAAGATCCAATGGAAGATTAAGAGCAAAAAGAGTTGTGTTTATTTGGGGGAGGTGTTAAGTGCAAATTGATTACATCATTGTCTGAAAAGTATTTTAAAAACTTCCTTATTGAGAATTTATAAAATATTTATAAACATTTATAAAAGTATAAAGAAAATATAAATGAAGCAATATCCAACTATTCAAAGATAAGAACTTTTAACATTTGGGATGTGTCTATACATACCTTTTTCATGTATATGTGCATATATGTATATTCACATGAAATATATATACACAAACGGTGATAAGTACTCTGTGCAGTAATCTATCTTTTCTTTTAACAATATATCATTTACATCTGTGTCAGTATTTAACTTATTGCCTTGTATTTCATATTTTATTTAATCAATACTCTAAAGTAATTGTTCAAGCAGTTTCCAAATTATCATTGTGATGTATAAAAATGTGTTGAACATCACAATACATCTTTACATTCTTGCCCATTTTTCGTCTTTGGACACATATTTAGAGGATGAATAACTAGGTCTTGTATAATTAAACTATTAATGCATTTGACAAAGTGACCCCAAGGACTCTTTTAAGAATTTAGAAGTACTCTTTTTATTCAAATTTCTTCTTGTGTATTGTGCTTATTCTTATTCTTCAGCCATGAATAATCTAGTTTGGGGAATAATAATCATACCAAACCCTAAGAATTACTGAAACCTATACAGTTCCTACTAATCTATGCTGTATGAGACATACCTTGGATAGTCACTTACCCTAGAGGACGTGAGACTGTCTAGACCCCAAAGTATGACTTTATTTGCCCATGCTTGCAGACATATTTTAAACATGGTCCCATACTGTGCCAACTTCTGTATTCATGATAGAGTCAGATGTACACAAGACATAGTCCCTGTCCTCAAAGAAACCAGTCTAGAACTATGTAGATAGTAAGTTAGTGGATCATCAAAATAGAGAGAAATCATGTATAGACAGGCTTTTTCAAAGAATAATAGTAATTCACTGGACTGAATGATCAAACATGGTTCAGGGAAAACTTAGAAAGAAGTAATCCAAAACTTTCCTAAATTAGCTTAGAATGAAATACTTTCAGCACAGCCTTGCGAATTTGCTTGGTCTTCACACTGTAGATTATGGGATTCATTACAGGAGGGATAAGCAGATAAACATTAGCAATGAGTGTGTGCACAAGGGGAGGGGCGTGCTTCCCAAATCTGTGCACCAGTGACAAGCTGATCATGGGAATGTAGAAGATGGCAACAGCACTGATGTGGGAGACACAGGTACCAAAAGCCTTTTTCCGTTCCTCCGGGGAGGCGATAGAGAGCACAGAGCGGATGATAAGAACATAGGAGAGAAGGATCAAGAGAGAGTCCAAGCCAGCGGTAGAGATGACAATGGCGAGGCCAAATGCACTGTTGATCCTGGTGTCTGAGCACGAGAGCTTCATCACATCAGGATGGAAGCAGTAGGAGTGGTGGAGCACATGGCTGCGGCAGAAGGACAGACGCTTGAGGAGGAAAAGTAAGGGCACTAGAGCCACTGTCCCCCTAATAACGATTGCAAAGCCCACTTTGATGATCCGTGAATTGGTTAAGATTGTGGCATATCTCAGTGGGTTACAGATGGCAATGAAGCGGTCAAAGGCCATTGCCAGGAGTACTGAGGACTCCATGAATGTGAAGCCATGGATAAAAAACATTTGGCCAATGCAAGCATCAAAGCTGATTTCTGGAGCATTGAACCAGAAAATACCCAGCATAGTGACCAATGTAGAAAGACACAGACCTAGATCCGTGAAGGATAGCATGGAGAGGAAATAGTACATGGGTTCATGGAGGCTCGACTCAGTGATGATGATAAACAGAATCACGCCATTCCCAGAGATAGCAATGGCATAGAGGCAACAGAACGGGATGGAGATCCAGGTGTGAGAGGTTTCAAGGCCAGGGATGCCAGTGAGAAAGAAGACCGCAGGGTGCAAAATGCTTTGGTTGAAGGATGATGGAGTAATAATTGAGGGAGGCATATTTTCTTGGAGAAAGAACCATGTCCTGTAATAATAGGGAAGAAAAATATTTTTACCCTCTTCTACATATCATACAATTTAGGACTACCAGAGAACCATGTCCTGTTCTTCGACAGAATTGTACAGTCTATCACTGTTTTCTTAGATTTTATCTTGGGTTAACTTGGGGGAGACACAAAGCATTAAATTGTGTGAAGAAACCTGGGTTTTAGCAAGATTCCCATTCTGTTACATGTAGGGTTCAACATGTTTACATGCACATACATAAAAGAGGAGATAGATTCAATAATGGAAAACATTTTCCAGTTCTATGACTCTGTGTACATGGGCAGACAGGATATTTCTGGGCAACCATGAGCAACACAATAGGCAATTCACCCTGTGTTTCTTCACTTCTCAGTTTCCAAAGTAAAAACCCTGAGACCCATTAAAAAATAGGAGAATAAGATACTATTAAAATTTTTTTAGTAAAATATTTCTGATTGAATAAATACTCAACAGCTGTTGATAAAAATAAGACTAAATACCAGGAAAGAACCAATTAAATCTATACAAATAGACCACAGTGGGTGATAGTAGAAAAAAAGTTTGTTTATACACATCGTAGTTGAGAAACTGATTTGTGTTTAAGGGAAATTCCACCTGAAGAAAGATGGCTTAAAGGTAACCTCATCACAAACAAAGGAACTCATTGGAAGCTCGTGGATAATAATTGGAGCAGAGTTATCTGAGCAAGTTTCTTTATTTTCCATTTTTGCAGAAAGGTATTGAGAAAGCATTGGCTGAGAGAGGATCTCCCTCCTCTGTTTGGAGATATGAGTGTACACTTGCCCAGAGCCATGCATCTATAGGGTTGAAGAAGTTCCTCTATATTGGCTCTTGTTCTAAATTTTCTAACACAGAATTTTTATCTACAGAAAGAATGCTGGGTTTTTAATGTATGTGTATTCCCCTTTTATTCATCCAAGCATGTATTTACTCAAGAAATATTTAAATACTTACAAAATGCCATTGTAAGCAATGGATAGAGTTAGAATTAGATCTGGTATTTTCAGAAGGCCTGTACTCTGAGAAAGAAAATATTTGAGTGTAAGTTAACTTGTTTACCTTCATTACAATCCATGAATTAATAAGCAGAAGCTTAGACTTGGATGAGAATAATTGGTTCCAGAAACTGTGTTCGAGAGGGAATTTCTCTAGGCATTTGAGGAGAGGAAAAGAGAAAAATGTTCAATACAGGAAGCCTCTTTGAGCACTCACTTTAAAAAAATAATGACTGACAATTTGAATTGGCAGTAAATACAAAAAAAAACAAAATATATGCATTTTGGAGTCAGCCCTTGGACCTCAGTTGGAGGACCAGCCTCACTTTTTCACCTGTGACTTTACATACAAGAATTGAGTCATGTACCTACATCTGCATCCCAGGCAAAGTGAATCCTGCCCTGACAATAAGGCTTGCAAGTTGTGAAGCAGGTGTTTGTGGTTGAAGTCACAGGAGCAGTGAAAATATTAATATCTTGGAGTAATAAATCTAAGGGGAAAGAAGTCTGAGGAAAGAGCCTTGGGAAATGGCAGTAGTTAATAAAAGACAAAAGAAACATCTAATGAAACTGAAGAGGCATGACCACTAAGGTAACAATGACTCCCAGGAAAACACAATGATCTCAATCTTTTTAAATTGACATAATAAATAAATTGTTAAAATATATACTACTGAGTTCATGATCACCAAATTATTCTGAACTCTTCCATGTTGGTTTTATAAACTGTCTGAATATTATATAATACAATGCCTGATGTATTTGTAAAAGTCTTCCATGCACTAAAACACTAACCTTGTGCACAGAAAAATTTTGGGGTCTGGAAAATGAGATCATTTGATCCTGTTCCATTCCCTTTGAAAGATCATCCCAGGCAATAGAATCAGAAAGAGAGAGAGAGAGATTATCTCGAGCTCACAAACTTACTTGCAGAAAGATCCTGTACTAAAGCTGGGGGATCAGTCCTGCCCCCTCACAAAGAGGTCCACTTCTGCCAGAAGAACACACAGGGAGAAAATTCAGAGACAGAGCAGCTATCAGATTTGAGAAAGAGAGCTTTTATAAGGAACCCAGAAGCGGTCTGGTAAGAAACATTTCCCTAGCAGAAAAACAAATTCCTAGGAGAGAACTCTGTACAGCTGTGCCCTGCTAACCCTTTGTGCTCCAAGGAACAGATTGTAGAGGCAGTACTTTTTCAGCCCCTCTTCACTCTTACTTCCCCCAAGGAGAGTTCCATAGATGAATAGCAATTTCAGTTTTCATTCAAGAGCAATTTAACCTCAATCAGCTGTGGGACTAACCTTTGCATAGGACCAGAATAAGGGAAAAGTGGTGTTAATTGATCATTAACAGCTGAATTTGCTCAGCTGTCATTTGCCAGTTTCACAGCAGTCCTAAGACACGGAACTCAGATAGGGAAGGGATTGCTGAGTAATTGCATTCACTGAGCCTAGTGCCACGGTCACCTGCTTCAGAGCTCAAACCCTTCCCTGGGGATCCTGAATATCCTGGAAGCTGTTGCTAACCTAAAATGACAGCTTTTAAGAGGAAGTGACTAAGGGGACACTACAAAACTTTATGAGTCCCTTGTGTGTTCCTTGCTAGTTTATGGAAATATTAGGCTGCTCTGATAACTGACCTTAAACTGCTTCCAGTATGTTTACCACAGTGATGGAGAATTAATCATGTTTGGCAGACAGCTGTGGACACACGGAGTGGCTTTCAGCCTTTCCATTAATACAGCCTTTGACAATTAGCGGTAAGCAGGGCAGGTTGGTAAGTTTCAAGAATAATAGCTTATTAAATATGCTTCTTGGCATAAAAGCTGTGTCAAAAGGACATTTCCCTGCAAAGGCCTGCTATATGGAAGAAGAGGATAAGATAACTTTCCATTAGAGTAGCTGCACAGTACATACCTTATTTGTCCTGTTTATTTTTTTTTCTTATGTCACAAGCTTATAGATCTGTGGGAACATCTAGAAAGGTTCCTTTCTTTTCAGGAGTTCATCAAGAACCTGAGAAAATATGCTCCCTTTTTGGGTTATCTTCTAGACTAATGGAAATATAGTATTTCCCAGGAAAACACTTCAACAAATGGGGGAGACATTTTCACAGTCCTGGATAAATGTGCCGCAAAATACACAAGACTCCGTGGGAAAGATGCACAATTTAGATAGAAGCTTCCAAGATACAGATGCAAAAGCAGATGCCCAGACTGTCACAGGGATATAAACATGAAAATCGTGCTGTCTGTGCTAAGGATTCCAATCTGAGGAGCACTGGTCTATGTTCACAGACATGTGCAGACTGGCCTCCTGCACACAGCCGCCATAAACGGGAAGTGGTTAGCCGAACCCTGAGTTCCTTTTTAGTGCAAATCATTTTAAATGATTTAAACAATTCATCAGCCAAGGCCTAATAATCAGTGGATACACATATAAAGGACTTAATGATCAGTGCTTATTTTGACTGGTTGAGTGTCTGTTCTAACTGGCCTGTCCCAGGACTTAAATATTTTAAACAATTTTCCTGCATCTACCTATCCATCAAGAGTCACTATATCATTGGTTCAACTCAAAGTATTTGGAACTAGATAGCCAAAGCTGAACTCTGCGACCAGTTGGGTGACTTTGGGCTAACTGTATAACTACCCCACCTCTGTTTGTTTTAACATGGGGAAAAAAAGTTATAATGCTTTATAGGTTTATTTTGTAAAATAAATAAGATGACCTAATATTAATCTATAGAAAGGTCTTAGCATAGTATATGTTGCACTCATTCAAAACATTAATTAATTTAGTGTTATTATTTATCATGGCTATTATTATTTTTCATTAATATAGCAATTTTAGTAAATTATCATTTAGTGCCTAGTATGTATCAGATACTACTATGTTACAGACATTGAGATGAAAAGGTATAGTATCTACCCTCGAGGAGCTCACACTTCTGATAGATAAGAAAACCATTATATGGAGACAAATCTGATCAGGACATTACCCTGCTTTCAATTCTTTGGCTTCCCAGTGTCCTCAGGAATCTGTCCTTGCTACTCCCTGTGGAGAAACACTGTGTTTCACTCTCTGCTTCAGCCACACTGAAGCCGTTTCCAGTTCCCCGAATGTGGCATGTTTGGGCTCCCCACTGAGCCTTCACCGATTCTGTTCTCCAAGGCAGTATTAAGGTGTTTGCTAATCCCCAAATTCTGCTTAGAACACAATTCAAAACTGACTTTATTTTTTATTAATATTAAAAGTATAATAGCTTTCTTCCTAAGTTTTCCTATTTTCAAATTGTAGATAAAAATGAAAGCTGAATTTTGATGGTATTTTAATACTTTTCTTTTTTGTTGTTCTTTTTAATTCCCTTACTTTTCAGTGTCAGCCTTCCAATCAAATAAAACAGCCCAGCTATTTGCTGTGTCTGAAGCATTTCTCAACCTTCTATCATCTCATCACCCTGCTCTCTACTCTCCTGACCCCATTACTAACTTTCCTGGGAAAATACTTCTCATTTCCTCAGGTCTCAGTCTAGCAATTATGTTTGATTAGCCTCCCTTGACTATGTAGGCTAAGTTGTCTGAACACCTATGTGATCTATATTGGTACTTCTCAAATTTAAATGTCATATGAATACTCTAGGCATCTTGGAAAAATGTAGATTAGGATTCAGTAGATCTATTTTTTTTTTCATTTCCAATAAGCTCCCAGGTGATGCTAAGATCATTGGTCCTTCAATAGCAATGATCTCTGCTGAAAGCCCTTTTAGAGTAATTATAACATGGGTTTTTTTTTTTTTTTTTTTTTTTGGAGAAAGTATCTTGCTTTGTTGCCCAGGCTAGACTGCAGCGGTACAAGCGTAGCTCACTAAAGCCTTGAACTCCTGGGCTGAAGCGGTCTTCCTGACTCAGCCTCATGAGTAGCAAAGACTACAGGTGTGTGACATCATGCTTTTGGCTAATTTTATTTTTTTGTAGAGACAGGGTCTAACTATATTGCCAGGCTGGTCTTGGACACCTGGGCTCAAGCAATCCTCCCACCTCAGCCCCCCTACGTGCTGGGATTGTAGGTATGAACCACTATGCCCATCCCACCCACAGTATTTTGGTTTCCCATGTACTTATTTGTATCCTCCACTAGACTTCAAACTCGGTAATATCTGGGGGGATGTCTATTGTGTTCACTGTTATACCCTCAGGGTCTTGTTCAATACCAGACATATAGTGTGTATATAATATTTTTGTAATAATAAATGGATTAAGAACTTTAATGGAAGCATGTAAAAGACACAGTGGGAGCAGAAAGTAAAGGAAAAAACAGCAGTAATAAGAACAGTCAGAAGACAATATTAGGGTGAAGTAAGGATGAGCTACGTTTCTATATACACTAAAATTGAATGATCAGTGTTGGCTAAATGAACAGGGTAGCAAAATTGCTAATAATTCAACATGGCTGGATCCAGGAAAAGAGATGAATGAGGCTTTCATCAGACCACAGAGGGTCAGTAGATGATGCAGGGCCTTAACATTTTTTGTAAACAGTTGTCTAAACAGAGAAAAATTTCGATGCATTGTCTTAGTCCATTTTCTGTTGCTATAACAGAATATCAAAAACTGAGTGATTTATAAAGAACTTTATTTATCTCAGAGTTCTGGAGACTGAGAAGTCCAAGAGTATAGTGCCAGCATTTGGCTAGGGCCTTCCTGCTGCATGGTGGAAGGCACCACGTGGAAAGAGGGCAACAGCACGTGTGTATCTTCTCTTCTTCTTATAAAGCCACCAATCGCATCATGGAGGCCCTAACCAGATGACTTTACCTAATGCCAATTGCCTCCCGAAGACCTCACCTCTAATCAACATATGAATTTGAGTATTAAGTTTCCAACACACAAAATTTGAGACATGCATCCAAACTACAGCATGCAACAGTCAGGTTTTTTTTTCTCTTGTTGTTGTTTGCTTGCTTTTAAGTCTATTTCTACAATTTGGATGCATTAACCCTAGATTACCTGATCTGCCTCTGGCCTCTGGCTATTGCATTAAACTCTGTTTCATTTATTTATTTATTTATTTTTTATTTCAGCATAATATGAGGTTACAGATGTTTAGGTTACGTGTGTTGCCCCTGCCCCCCCTCCCCCCCTCAGTCCAGGTTTCAAATATGTCCATCCCATTGCGTGGTGCGCAATGCACTCTTTGTGTACATGTATACCCGTCCCCTCCTCCCTCCTCCCCCCTCGCCCCTGCCCAATATCTAATAGATGTAATTCTTATATATGCACTTATGTGTTGATCCGTTACTACCAACTTGATGGTGAGTACATGTGGTGCTTATTTTTCCATTCTTGGGATACCTCGCTTAGTAGAATGTGTTCCAGCCCTTTCCAGGAGTGTATAAGAGGTGCTATGTCACCATTGTTTCTTAAAGCTGAATAGTGCTCCATGGTATACATATACCACAGAAGTCCCTTCTTTTGGATACACACATAGCAGTGGGATTGTGGGGTCATGTGGTAGTTCTACTTTTAGTGTTTTGAGGATCCTCTATACTGTTCTCCATAGTG
>CAUYSK010077428.1:0-18682 GCA_963575035.1 Avahi laniger | reverse complement strand
TCTGGGAGGTGTAATGATTGCCTGATTCTTTTAATTCTTGTGTTCTTGTGTTGCATTTTCTTTCTGTGCATTTGAGGAGACAGGTCTCTTTTCTGATATCTATAACTACTCCTTGCAAGAATAGACCTTGACTATTTAGTGTAGTCTGTAATTCTGAAAGGGCCAGCTGGAGATAGCGCTGGCCACGCAGAATTTGTTGTGAGTTCTCCAGTGGACGGGACACAGCCTTTGCTCTGTTGTCAGGTGGGACTGATGGCTGGATTCTGCTATCAAATGGAGCTGCTGGCTGGGTACTGTGATGGTTTCTGGTCAGGTGAGTAACAAGATCTATTCTACGGCTGGAAAATTCCACTATTTGGGATCAGCAGTCAGGCAGGGGTATAGGTTGGGCTTCAAGGTTAGGCGGAGCTGCTGCTCAAGAAAGGCAGGACAATAGGCTATGCTCCTAGAAATGTACATTTGAGGACTGCATTCATCTCAGATTGAATCAATGAGGTAGGATTTTGGCTAAGTAGGCTATTTGACATTCTGGGTCAAGTAGGTCTAGCCTCTTATGCTTCTCCAAGATACACGGAGGTGTTAGTCTTATTGCCTGAGCAAAGTCATAGAGTGAGTTTTCTGGCTGAGATGAATCACTGCTTGATTTCCTGGGTCAATCTACTTTAGCCCCCTTGCTTCTCTGAAATTCACAGAGGCCAGAGATGCCTTACCTGGATGCGGTCTTTAGGCAGCCTTTTGGGGTAAGTAGAGCTATTTGACTTCCAAGATCAAGCAGAAACACCTCTTTCACTTCTCTGAAATCAACAGAGGTGAAAATCTACCTGTCTGGGTAGAGTTGTTGGAAGTGCTTTTTGGCTCAGTGGAGCTGCTGTTTGATTTCTCAAGTCCAGCCAGTTTTGCTTCTATTCTTCTCTGAAGTCTGAAAAGGTAGACATCCCCCTTCCTGAGCAGGGTCCTAAGGTGGGCTTTGTGGCTGGTTGGAACCACTGCTTGAATTCTAAGATAAACCAGTTTAGCTCCTTTGCTTCTCTGAAATAAAAGAAGGTGGGCATCTCCCTGACAGTGCAGGGCTTTTGGGGTGAACTCTGAGGCTGGGTGGGTAAACTAGTAATCTAGGGACTCAAGATACATTGAACTTTCCATTGTGCTTCTAAAGGTCACCAGCTCAGCTGTGTTGGTGGACTATCAGGTTGGCTGTTATCTGTGATCAGGCATCACAGCTAGCAGAAAATGGAGGTCCCATAAAGATCCACATGCTGGTCAGTATGACTTCTACCTCCTCTCTTTGTTTCTACCTGAGCTAACCGGTCTAACTATACCATTTCCCCTAGTGTTCCTCATGAGATGAGACTGGAGTAGGCATCCTGGGAAGTGTCTTGAAATGCTAGGGACATTGGATGACTACCTCTGGTTCTCTTTTTCCCTTGTAGAAACTGCGGGCACAGAGAAATCTTCTTCATCTGGCTTTGTGCCAACTTATGTGAGCAGGAGGGGCAGTGTGGTTAGGGGTAAGCTGTTCTTTTACCCTTCTAATTCGGATTTCATTTAGATCCACCAACTGTGTGCATATATCAGGTTTGTTTCCAAGTGTTGAGGTTTTCAAAAGGATATTCTATTCTATGAATAATTGCTAGTTGAACTTTCTGGGTGAGGTTGGGGAATGGAGCCTGAGACTTCCTATTCTGCCATCTTGCTAACATCAATTCTCTTTTTTCTCATATATTCAACTTCATTCTCTACTGGTTCTTTTAGCTTGTAAAATGTGCTCAAATCACATCTTGGAAAAAAGTAAAAGGTATGCTGTGTTCCACACCTCACCCCCAGTCAGCTTCCTCCATACAGTCCATTTCATTTATAGCCAAGATACTAGAAAATGTCTTCATTTTCTATTCATATGTCCTCTTCCTCCAACTCAAGGGAAATTAAATCTTGTTGTTAAAGTCATTACTGTAGCCTTTTAAATGAATGCACTTTCTGCTTCATTTGTTCCCATTAACTGCTTCCTCTTGGAGCCCTCCTCTCTCTCAGCTTCACATTCCTCCCTTTCCTTTTTCACTTCCTACTAATCTGCTTCTACATATTAGTCATGAGGTTCTCTTTCTCTATCAATACCTTAGAAACTGGTGTTTCTCATGCTTGTTTTTGGAGGTTTTATTTGTTCTCGCCTTTTTAAATTATGTTGCTAATCAGCAGTGGTGGATTTTCAGAGTTTTTGAAGGGTAGAAATCCTGAGACCTAAAATCCCAGTATTAGTGCTAGACTGTCAGGCAAATTATTCTGATTTCTATAAAAATAAAATATGGCCTCTTTTATTTACCTTGCAATAAGACTAACAGTCCTGAAGAACATATGCTGTGTGTGGTGAATATTAGAAAAGTGGAGAGAGGAGATTGTAGGATTAATGTGTGACAACATGAGGGACATTTTTCACCTACTTTGTAACTTTGTTGAGGACTTTGACTATCTAAACAAATCATATATGTTTCCATCATAAATATCTCTGGCTAAGGTGACTTTTCAATGTCTATTTTTAGGCTACATGCACCTAATACTAAAACCACTAAAAGAAAAGTAAAAAATCTCATCATCTGATTTAAAACATTATATTTTAAAAACTATAATGCTTGGCAAAAGGAAAAGTCCTTTACAACATTGGGTGGGAGACCATGTTGCCACCTTGTGTTGTCAAATGTTCTTAGAGCTGGGTTTTTAAAATAATTTTTACCTATAACGGAAGAAATAGGTAATAGAGAAAGACAGACAGACAAATAGAAACAGACAGAGACAGAGAGAGAGAGAGAGAGAACAGAAAAGAAAGGTGGGAGAAAGGAATGAGGGAGAGAAGGAAAGGGAGTGAGGAAAAACAGAAGGAGGAAGGAAGGAAGGACGGAAGGAAGGAAGGAAGGAAGGAAGAAAGGGAGAGAGGGAGGGAGGAAGGGAGGAAGAAAGTGGGAAATAGAGAGAAAGAAGGAAAAAAATTAAAAATATATATAGGATTTTATATGCTGTAATTTAAAACCTTCTTAGTGATCTTAACTGAAAGCCCATAGGGGCTAAAACAACGGGGAGAAAAGAAAATGTACTGGTTGTTAATAAATTAACAAAGGGAGTCTTCTCAATAAATGTCACTGTATGGTGTGTATTGTACAAGGGGAGCCCATATTACCTTTAAATTGTGCCTTTCCCATGGCCTAGGTTGTCTAACTTGCACTATATTTAATCAAGTTTGATGGGCTACATAACAAAGGAAGAATTCCAGATAGTATTTATTCTCATTCTTTTATTCCCTGGGCAGATACAGGGAAGAGGCAAAACATGAGTCTGAGGAATGAAGACATTTCAGAGTAATACACTGACCTCTGGAGCAAACTCATCCCATGTGAAAGTATTCATGTTAATAAAAGGGTTAGCATCATTCATTCCATGATCTCTTGTTTTGACAGCCAAGATAAATCTATTTTCTTAAACATTCTGTCCTCCTCACTGAATAGAGATCATATCCACAATAATGGCGGTGAGTTAATTAATACATTTTCTTGAAAAGATGTATGTAATAATGACCATCAGACACATTGAGAAAGAATTCAAGGCATTAATAATAACATAAATCTTTATAATGGTTTCATAAACTTTTGAAAAAATTCCCTCCAAATCTTTCTTATATCTCTATTTATTTTTTAAGTCATCAGGGAATCAGCTAATATAATTATTGTAAAATATCATGCAACGTAAAAAAAGAACTACAGTGAAAAAGGAGTTATATTCTCTTCATGGCTCAGTCTAAATGCAAACATTTCTTCTGAATTGATTGCAACCTTGAATCAGGATGTTTTCATTCTGGTGCTCTCCAGATATGGAGAGCCAATGATCTTTAAGGTTTAACTAACCTACTAGGTCTCTAAAACTGTAAACATCAATGATAATTTTCTCAATGACTTCTTAGAGCCATAGAATCCAAGGAGTCAAGTCCCAGTGTGCATGAATAGATAGGAAAGAGGGGATGGGTTCCTAATATACCCTTGCATTTTGCAGTGTGTCCATATCTCAGCCAGAAATTGAGGAGCATAAAAAGTATGCATGTAAGTGCATTAGCTAAAGTTTTCTTGGAAAGAGAAACCATTTAATAGTCAGATATATAAGACACAAAGAAGAAATGAGAGCATCTACAATGAGACTGTGTGCATTTTCTAATTTAGCATAGCATCAATCCTTATGCACAAACATATTTCCACCAGAAAAAATTTCTTATAGCATGCCAATTTTTGCATTTCAGCTCGGATTGCCAACTATTGGCTTAATCAGAGCAAACCTTGGTTTTCTTCCACTTTTATGTCAGATCCTCTTATTTTATTACACAAAAGACATTTCCAACCTTCTTCTCTTTTACAACATCCACAAAAAGAGGCTGGAAAGCCAAATCATGACTTTCCCAGGGACTTTTCCTGTTACAGCAGATATTTACCCGGTGATAGTGTATGAGAAATAAGTAGAACTTGCTGATGATCAGGGGTCAGTTTGAAAAAAAAAATGCTTTCCGAACAACAAAGGACAAGATGAATTTTTCTACACTTGCCCATTGTTGTTGCCTTCAGACTAGGTGGTATATCCGTAAAGGCCACATGCCCATGGCACCACAAAGAGATCGGCAAGTAGGGAAAAACCAACAGGCTTAGGGTGACAGAGCAGAAAAGACACAAAGAGACTACCTCTAATTCAATGTCTCAGTGCTCAAATAAATGCCAGTAAAAGCTACTCCCAGATTACTTATGGATACAAAATAACTACTATCTGTTTAAGTCACTGTAGTCTGGCTTTCTGATATTTGCAGCTCAGTATAGGTAGACCCGGCAAGATGGGTTCCTGAGAATGTCTTTAGGTTGGATTTGTATGTGACTCAGATTCCTGATGAACAGTGAATATAGGATTCTTATAATAATAATAATAATAACAATAGTATAATGGCTCATATGTGGTAATGATAACAAAATTGTAACAGTGTAATAATAATAATACCCCTGTACTATAATAATATGTTACAGAAACTATTGTGTCCTTTCTTTTAATTCCAGCAGACAACATAAAAGAAAAAAAACTCATGCAAATAATTTAGATGGGAGATAGGAGAAATTTCAAAAAATAACAGTAAAGGTTAGCACTCACCAAATGCTGCATCAATGCTAGGCTAACAGGAATGTTACATTTATTTTGATCTCTGAATCAAATCAATAATAACCTTTCCATTTCAATAGTTAATCCACTATGTTGCTCAGTAATAACTGATGCTCTCATTGGAGCACTGTCTTTCACATATTCCATAATTCTCACTTTATCTTTAATAATTCTTCTGATAGTCAAGCGACTGAAGCCTAATGCTTTCCCAATATATGATGGCATCTGGGCTTTCTCCGCATGCTTAATTGTTTCTACTTTCACTTCCACGCTTCCATTGTAATCAACTCTCCCTCAGCTGCAGGCTCACCTGAACTAGCAGTGGGCTTGCCCTTTGGAGGCATGGTGATCAGTGTAAACAGACTCAAAAAATCAAAGAAAGGGATTCTATGTTTCAGTGATGGTATAAGCAATGAGACTAGCTGTCAGCATAAAGATGCTGCTCCAACGAACTGCTTATGCCATGTGGGTTTGTTTACCTGTGTGGGAGAAACTATTTACTAATTATTAATTTAATTATTTAATTATAAATCATCCTTATGGGGAACATGGGAGCCCATTTGTAAGTACAGAATGCCGTTAAATTAGATCATACCTAACCTAGGGAATGCCTATATATGCCTATGTGATTCAAGGTCTTTTTCGAAGAAATATTTTTAGTGTTTTATAAATTACAAACATATTTAATTTTATTAGCATAAAACTCTACAAATATGACATACTGTTTTGACTTAATTGTCAAACTGATTACACAATAAAAGAAACCCAGGATATTTGAAAACATACAGAAATCTCTTATTATATAAATAAACCATTTTAACAAATTGACTGTAGCTCAAGATGCTTGGTGGAGGTTTTTTTTTATCTCTATTATCTCACATATCACTTGTTTTTATCAACTCTTTATGCTCACCTTATGAGTTTATTTGCCATCTCATCATTCCCAGTAGTGATAATAAAAGGACAATGCATGATTCATAAATTGTGCCACTAAAAAAGGGATACAGAACAAAAAATATGTGACATCAACTTGTCATGCAATAAACCATTTAAAAATTATATTTTTTTTATGGCTCAGCATTTGGAGACACCTACAATTATACCATGTCAGCCTCCATGGCCATTCCAACTTTTTTCCATTGCTCTTGTGCCAACTCAATGAAGCATAGCCCAGTGCAAAAAAGGGACATGAAAGTGTAAAAACTTGAGTTTCAAATCTGTACTATCTACCATCTATGTAACTTCAGGTAATTTTATCACTCTCTGCTTAGGCTCCATCCTCTAAAACACGGAGATACTCTTGCATGTTGTTGTTTTACAATTAAAGAAGAGCCATAAAAACAATCCACCATAGAATTTGGTACACACTTGGCACTCAAGTATAGGTCCGTAACATTCTTTTCTTCCCTAACATACTCGCTTGTTTTTGTTGTTGTTATAAAATGATTTATATTTAACTCCATGAATTCTTATTTAAAGTAAAATATTTAGGTCAGTTGATATTGGTAGTAGCAAATAATACACACAGCCCCTCATCTCTAATGTATCTGTAGAGCACAGACGGTAAAACAGAAATTGTGAATATTTCCCGAATGAATAATAAAAATTAACAATTGAATGCTGTAGGTCAATGAGTGGATTATTTTATTTAAATCTCTCAAATGCCCTGTGAGTTAGCTTCCACGTTGATTTTACCATTATACACATGAAGGATCATGGATTCAGAAAGTTTTAAAAACCTGCCCACAATACAATAGTTCATCAGTGATGGAATTTGGTAGATTTGGGATTTTAATGAAATCCCTGTGATTCTAGAGCGTAATCTGCAATCCTCCTTTATATCCTGCCTCAAGAGGAGTTGATAACATATAATAGGTTCAATGTCATAAAGTAGAGGAAATCTCACTAGTATCTAGTGATTCTTATTTTTTTAAACCAAAACTTCCAATTTCAATTTATGTTTACTATCTTATTTATTACAAGTAGGTGATTACTTCAAATAATGATATGATTGTGATTCATAAGGTACATGATTCAATTCTTTTTTTAAAAGAACATGTTGCAATATAACTTCTTAGATTTTTGATAGATGTAAAATCCAAAATGTGTCCTTTAATTCAGTAGCTTTTATGCTGTGTCAGCATTTAGGACCAGATCTACAGACCTACTTAAATAAAGCCAAAAACCTGAAAATCGAACTTATACTTTGCTGATTTCAAATAAATATTTTATTTCCTACACTCAAGGATTTTCATATGTGGCAAATTTAAAAAAATTAAATAAATTGCTTAGTTTTGTTTATTAATATCCTTAGGAGATGAATATAAACAAATCTGAAGTCTTGCTTAACTTTTAATGTTTTTTTAATATGAAATATGTGAATTGTGAATAGGCTGTTTGAAGCAAGCCTTATAAATCACCTGAACTGCCTTACTATTGGCATGTCTTGGAGTCATTATGTATAATTGGTTAATGGTGTATTTATTCTCACATTATTGGATCAGCTCCAGGGATAATCACTGATGAGTTTCAAAACTCCAGGAGGATTTCTACGTGGAGGTAAATGAATTAAAACACAAGATAAAACTAATTACTTTTATTTAAATTCAATTTTGGGGGTAATCATTCTGTCTTGGGGGTCTTGCAGCAGTTTTCAGAAGTGATAAATTTGCTTTAGTTTGCTAACTTGCATTTCCCTAGAGCTAAGAAATTAAATCACTGAGATGAAAATCAGAAAGGAAGTCATTCAAACTAAATTTTGTGTTAGAATCTCCCACTTTAGTTTTTCATACTTTCTTCTTTTTCATCCTTCTCTTATTTAACTTGGCTGTTTGAAGCCTGATAAATAGGGAAAAAGAACCCCTTTCAGGGTCAAATCAAATGCACATTACTTAACGGTGTTATGATTTCCAGAAATTAAACACCACAACAGAAAAAGGCTCACATGTACTTTGTTGAAAACATCTATAGGATTGGACAGGGCTCAGAGGATGCGGACTGCGTAGAGATACAGTTTTCATGTAAAGCAACTGGATATAGTTAAGTGATAAAAATTCAAACTTTTTTATCCTCCATTGCTTGACTAGATTAGTATTTTTTTAACATTTGATATGATACCAGTAGAGTCTATGTTCTTTGATGTGAGCCTGTATTTACCATGGAAATGTGAATATCACAGATAGTTTCATAAATTAAGCATGATGACTAATAACATGCTCCATGAGATAAACAGAACCTTTCAAGACATATTACTTGAGATAAGAAAAGGGGTGCAGTGAATAATGAATTGTACAAAGTTTTCGTGAATGTATCAATTGAAATTAAGATCAGCTACATATAAAAAATTATCTAAATAAAAGTACTTGAGCAAGAAGTGAGTTCTCTCATAAAAGAAGTCTGCATCAGGGTGTTGCCAAAATGATTCAATTATTCTATCATCATCAGGAATCGAGGATCCTTCTATTTTGATAACCCCTCCTTTTTTCTTCACCTCACTTATTGAAGCAATAAAGGTCACTGACTGAATGGGTAGAGGAAAGGAAAGATGATGACAAAGAACCAATAATAAACATTATCATTGTCATTATTCAATTATTGGTGTATCATAGAAGCCAACAAAAGCCAAACCACCAGATCTCAGGAAACTCAGAACAAGACAAAGACCTGCCTAAGGAACTGAGGAGAGGTTTTCAGAATCTCAGGTAGCACTAAGTGCCTGGAGACTTTAACATCAGTGGAATTCAGCTAAACTCTGACTTTTCTCCCTTCTAATTTCTTCATCACTATAAAATAAAAGTTTTTTTCATAGTCATTAGTGTTTATGAGCTACCTAGCTTCTATGCACCTTAATGGGTACTATAAGCTGCTTTTCTAATAGAAAATTACAATTACGACAAAACTGCATCTAGTTTTAAAATAACTACCCTCTTAGAGATCGCACTACTGCTGAATAATGAAAATCATTTGAGTTTTCTTCCTTTCTGTCAAAAAGAGTTACAGCAAGTGAAATACATTTTTTAAAAAATGTGTGAACCATGTGAGGATGGCTTATCATCATGCCCTCTTTAAAAAGCCCAAATATGTGAAAATCAGATATTGTACAGAGGTACAACTTCAAGAACGATACAGTTCTTTGAATCTTATGTAAATTGCTTTCTCTCTTTAGGATTCTAGCAGAAAGTAAAAAAAGTGAATTTTTGAAAAGTTGCCAGTTCTTGGATTTTTTAGCTTGTTTTATTCATGGTTCTACTTTGGGACCTGATGAGCCAAGACTTTTATCTGTAAGCTTCACTGTCAGAGATCTTACATTGGATAGTGGCAGAAAAGTGATTCAAAAGTGATTGATGCAGAAATATACCAATATTAAAAGGCCAAGACCACTACCTATTTGGAATATATAAAAAGCTTATTATCTGCTGAAATCACTACTCTGCCATTCAGGTCAGGAGGATGAAAAGGGAATATAAAGAGACCTGTATCATAGCATTGGAACTATTTTTGCTCAGTGTTGTTCATATTCCCTTAACGTTTCCTTCGGGAAAAAATGATTGGAAGAGATGACAGAGAGCATTTCATCCTCATTCTATCTTTTTAGAAAGATTCTTAAGTTTTACTATAAATAAAAATCACTTGTAGATCCTAAAAAACAAATTCCCACTGAAGTGAGTCTGAGTCAATAAGTCTGGGATGAAGCTCAAAGAGTTATTTTTTCACCACGACCAAAGGTGATTTTGATACAGATAGTTACTGGAACTCACTTTGAAAAACACTGATTTGTAGGAATGTAGCATTTCTCATGATATGAATATGGGTGCTCATTATATTTGTATTTGATAAAGAAAGTAATGGATTTTCTTTTCTAAATAAATTATTCCGAATACTTGCTTAAATTTGTGATTTTGTGCTTAACTACTCTGATTTAAGCAATATAAAACAATCTTCGCCTTACCCCATCACCTCATAAACCCTGCACAGAAGTACTTAAATGCTAATTTGCCATAATGTGGCATGGGATTATCAGAAATTCACTCTTTAAATGTATTTGTGATGAAGTTTCTAAGAGGAATGTGCACGTATAATATGATTTCACTGCAGATGGCATGAAAGCACTCCTTTTCTGATTGCTTTCTGTTATGATTCCTATTGAATATTTGAATACATTTACTGGCTTCTACAATACCTGCAAAATACAGATAAATCTGACATGCGGATATTATTAAAATGTAGGGAATCTAAATCTTTTGTGAGTTTTGGTCTCCTTACTTTGAGCTTTTGTGATCAGTCTGAAAGATATTCAGAAATTTAGTTGATATTTTCTCTCTCCAAGAGTTCAGTACTAATGAAAAAGATTCCTAGAATAGGTTTTAGGTTGGAATTCCAAGTATCTCTCAGGTTTTATCATTGATAACTTAAATCATTAGTGTTGGGAACATTCTAGAGCAACACTCCCCATGGGGAGATAAGGCAGTCCTCTTCTGGCTCCCAGATTCTCCATCTGCTGCCATTTTCAGGGTTCTCCACATTACTAGGATCTCTTCCTCAAAAGCGGCTTCCTGCCTCCCGCCCACCTGATCCCACCCATTTTCACTTATAGGACAATTATGCTTCTAGTCAGCAATTTGCATTCTCAAATCTGTCAACTGATAATGTATTTCCATGTCTGAAATGCATATACTTTTAAAATTTTAACCAGAACAGAATGAAATATCTAATCATAGTTTAGATTTAAAAAACAACAAGAACAACAACAACAATTTGTGTCATCAAATATTCTGGGAAAGGTCTTAGGACAAGGAAGACAGGGGCATGAAAAGCTGTGGCAATCAATCTGAAACACTCTGCCAGTTCATGACAGAAAAGCGGTCAGGTAGCATCCTGGGGAGCCATCAAAATCAGTCTGGAACTTCTTACCACATCAACTTAGGTTTGTATCCTGGCTCTTGCACATACAAGCTGGACAACATTTAACAAGTTATTTTACTTCTATGGGTTATCGTTACCTCATTTTTTGGAATACAGCTAGTAATATTTATTTTTGATGGATTATCATAGCAATTAATTTAGATGTTGCATGTAGTTATTACAGTGAAACTTAGGTTAACATATATTTACTTACATTTCTAGCTTAATATATATTACTAACATTTCATAGTTCATGTTTTAATTTTAAAATTGAATTTTTGATAAATTTTCTAGTACTGTCTTTATTGCATTTTCTGTTAGGCATATATCATTGCCAGTTTTCCAAATATAGCGATGCAAAAATAAATTTATATTAAATTAGTATATCCATTTTTAATGTCAATTTAAAGATATATAATTTGTAGCTAGTAGTACAGGACAGACAAGTATATCAAAAATGTTTTAAAATGGACTTGAGATTGAGAAACTATATGGTAAGCTGCCAATTATGTATTTTTCTTCATTAATATCTCACAATGTTCTCATCACTGGATTTGGGAAGCAGGACTGTAGAAAAAGAATGATGGAAGAATATTACCATTATTCACTCCATTTGGACAAATATCTTCGTGAAGCAACATATGTATTTATTCTTCAAAATGCCATTCCTTTTGTGGAGTTCTCTCCCAGATGTTGATATTCACTACAAGGTACTGAGGCCACGACAAACCGGACAAAGGAAGTTATGTCAGAAACACAGATAAGGTAGAAATATTCCACTTGTTCTAATCTCTCACTAAAGAGAGGCAGGAAATTATGTATTCACCAATGAAGGACAAGCCTCAGAATTGATAATTTATTAATGATTAATAATACATTTCTATATATTCTGAGTTAAATAGTGCCCCCTTTTGACAGGCAAAACAAAGGAAGATGATATTTCTTAAATCACAACAACAATCCTTTCTGTTTTTATGCAGTATCTTTCAGAGTATATGTAATGAGCTCAGAGATTAAAAGCATTCATTTAAAAAAATAATACTTGTAATGTCGGGGGGATTCTAAACATTTCAAAAAATGAAATACGATTAAGAAGACCAATGGTTGTTTTATAAAGTGCCAGGTGTGTCTGTATGCAAGCAACAAAGCAAAACAAAGCACTTGCTATAGGACTACCCTAGATTCCAGCAAACTTGGCAATATATCTACTTCTTTTTCATCTCTCTCTTTCATACAGACACACACACACACACACACACACACTCTCATTCACACACACTCACACACACTCATATACACACTCCTTATGCACAACCCCTGTGAACAGCATTTCATAAGATGCTGGCCAAAGTTCTAGCTACCTGGGAGGTTATATAATAGTACCTGTGTTATGGAATCTTCAGGACACCTGCTGCATATCCTGAGGGTTTCTCATGTCTTTCTGAAAATCATTAAGTGGGAAAAACAATTCATGTAACATATGGTCTAAATTGTTTATATAATAGTCCCTTCTCTCTAGAGATGTCTACGGGAAAAAAAAATATTTATAGTCCTGATTAAAACTACCAACTATTGGAATGATTTACAATTTTTTGAACTCTTGTCAATTTCCTTAAATGAAATATATTATCTTGGGTCTGTCACAGTCCACCCAAAGGAGCTGAAGCATGTGTCATGTTTGATTCATTTTCCTTAGTTTACTACAATAGAATGCTAACGATAGGAAATAAAAGAATTTGTGTGAGAAGAATAAATTATGTCATCAATATCAGGACATTCATATATATACATATATATATATATATCCCTACTAATATCCCTATTAACTATTAATAATTAATGCTCCCAGCAGGGAAGATCAATTTGCGAATTAACAAATCACTTATGTTACACTTTTGTTGCAAAAGATTTCAATTTGTTGGTTTAAATAGAACTTTTAATCTCAAGTATGCATGCCGGTGTATGAGAGTATTATTGCTCTCAGTCACTTATAGAACATACAGAATATGAAATATTGAGGTATTTAAGAAATGATCTTATATTGGCACTATTTTATGATCAGACTGAATGCCTTAAATAAGAATGAATGTCTAGATTTTATATTAGGCATCTAAATGGGGTGCTAAACTATTAATAAATCATTTTGGTATATTTGGTAACATTCTCCTTCAAGTAAATATTAGCCAGTATTGACTGCTCATCTATGACTTACATTCTGCACCTTTCTAAAATCAGGATCAGAGTTACAATTATACAGACGACTCGTCATGACTTTAAAGATAACCTGCCTGTCATCAAGATGACTCACTAGAGAGGCTCAATGTTTGCCTCATCCACAAAGAAGGACCAAAACAAAAAATAAATAATGACACTTTGAGTAGAGAGTCTAAGGGAGTACGCTAGAATTCAGCAAAAAAGAGACAAAACTCTCTGAAGCACAGAGTCTTAGGTGGCAGTAGCACAGAGGGTAGCAAAGAGCCCAGTCAGGATCAGCTTGGGACCAAGTGAGTTCCAAGCTAAACCCTCTTGTGAGGAAAAGGTAAGTGGGAAATTCTTTGCAGTTCCCATTACCAGTGCAGACGCCTGCAATTCTTACTACGGGAGAGCCCGACAGTCTTCATAGAAACTGAGCCCTGTAAAGGGAGGTGCCTGGAGTCCACATGACTGTACTGCTCCAAAGAAAGACATTATGCTGGGTCTTCCCCACTTCCTAGTGCCCAAACTGCTATGGCTAGGTGCCATTTTGAGAAAAGTACCACTGCTGAAGCATATTCTGCTCTGGAGCCCAGTAGCCCCTGCATCTCCTCCCTAGGTCAGCACTGTCATCCAAACAGGTCCACATAGAAGGCTGCAATGCCACGGTCCCAGCTAGACACACCAGGACAGCAGTGACATTGAAATCCATGCACCTGCAGTGCCCTACATGCCAAGGAATAAGCATCCAGCAAAGCAAACAGGGTGCCCCCAAGAACAGAATGCATGTGCTCACCAAGGCTGAAGACTTCTTTCCAGGCCTCTGCCCTGCCAGCAACCTTGCCCTCTCAACTGATGGGGTATTGTTAGCTGAGAATGCCTCCCAGGAACTGAAGACCTGGCCACCCTAGCACATTACACCTCTGGGAACCTCCCATTAAGTTCCAAAGGTAATGCTGGCCATGCATGCCCCCCTAGGAACCAAGTGCTGGCCCAACCATCCATAGCTATCACTGGTGACCGCCATCCCCTCAACTCCTAGAATTGCTGTGCACAGCACAAATACTCCAAGGACCAGGGGCCAGCCTTCCTGGCAGCTGCTGCCACCAGCAAAGCTGCCTCTGTGGTCGGTGGAGTCACTGTGCCTGGCTAGCAATCCCACATGGTTTGACAATTGTCCTGCTCAGTGTTCCCTACCACCAACAAAGCCATAACATTACTTCTACAAACACCCATAGTCTAGGCCACTGGAGCACTTTCAGATACTGCTAATATTGATTACAGTCAGTGAAATCACATGGAGACTACACTACTGGGCCCACCCAGAACTAAAGCCAAAGTGTCCTCCCTAACTGATACTATAGGACACGTCTACAGGAAAAAGTCATTCTCCATAAAACTCGAAGAGGCAACTTTTCCACCATCTGTGCAGATATCAACATAGGGACATAAGAATCATGAAAAAACAAGGAAACCTGACACCTCTAAAGGAACACAATAATTCCTCAAAAACAAACCTCAAAGAAAGAAAATCTATGAAATGGTTGAAAAGGAATTTAATATAATAACCATAAGAAAACTCAGCAAGATACAAAAGAATGTTGATAGGCAATTTAATGATATCATGAAAATTATTTATGATCTGACTGAGAAATCCAACAAAGAGATATCATAAAAGAGAAACAAAGGAAAATCATGGATCTAAAGAATTTAATGAATAAAATAAAAAGTACAATTGAGATCTTCAATAACATACTAGATCAAGCACAAGAGCAACATTCCTGCACTTGAACATAGGTCTTTTATAATAACTTAGTCAACAAAAATAAAAAGATGAAAAAAGGAAATTATGAAGAAAGCCTACAGAACTTATGAGACATCATTAAGTGAACAAATATTCACATTTTGGAAGTGTGAGAAATTTCATAGAAAACGTATTTGATAAAATAATAGCTGAAAATTTCCCAAGACTTTGGAGAGAATAGACAATACAGACCCAGGACGCTCAAATGTCTCCAAATTGATTTAACTCAAAAAGGTCTTCTCTGACATACATTACAGTCAAACTATCAAAAGTTAAAAACAAAGAGATAATTCTAAAAACCATAAGACAAAAATATCAGGTCACATCTAAAAGAATCTCAATTAGAATAACACTATATTTCTCAGCAGAAACTTTATAGGCTAGGAGAAAAATGAGACATTATATTCAAAGTGCTAAAAGAAAGAAAAACTTGCCTGTCAAAAATACCATACCTAAAATAACTATCCTGCAGAAAGAAAGCAGGAATAACGACTTTCACAGAGAAGCAAAAAGTGAGGGCATCCATCAGCACTAGACCAACTATACAAGAAAAGCTTAAGCGAGTCCTACATATGAAAGCGAAAGGATGGTAACTATCAGAATGAAAACATGAAAAGTATAAAGCTCAGTGGTGCAGTAGATACACAAATGAGAGAGACAAAGGAATCAAAACTTACCAGTATGAAACCACCAAACTGCCAAGATAAACAATAAAAGAAACAAAGAACATATAAAACAACCAGAAAACAACTAAGAAAATAAGAGAAGTCCTAATTTATCATTAATAACTTAGGATATGATGAATTAAATTATTCAGTTAAAAAGATATAGACTGCCTCAATGTATTAAAACAAAAGACCAAATGATATACTACCTACAGGAAACTTACTTTACCTGTAAAGACACACACATATTGAAAGTGAAGGGGTGGAAAAAGATATTCCACACAAACAGAAATCAAAAACAAGCAGAAATAATCATGCTTATATTAGATAAAATAGACTTTAAGTCAAAAACTATAAAAAAAGACAAAAAGGTCATTATATATGAAAAAGGAATTTATTCAGCAAGAGGATATATCAATTTTATATATATATATATTTATATATATATATGGTAAGTAAATAATACCCAGTATATATAAGGAAATCAACTCAACAGTGTAAAACCAAATACTTCAATTAAAAAATATACAAATGACCTAAGCAGACATTTCACAAAATACATACATATGACTAAGAAGTGTATAAAAATGTTCAACATTTCTAATCTTCGTGGAAAAGCAAATCAAAACCACAATGAGATATTATTTCACCCCTTTAGAATGGCTGCTATCAAATGCTGTCAAGGATGGGGAGAAAAAGGAACTCTCAAACACTCTTGATGAGAATGCAAATTCTTACAGCCACTACGGGAAACAGTATGGAGGTTCCTCAGAAAAGTACAAATAGAACTACTATATGATCCAGCAATCCCACAACTGGGTGCATCACAGGAAAGGAAATTATGTTAAAGAGCTATCTGCACTTCCATGCTTATTGCAGCACTATTGATAATAGCCAAGATACAACAAAATTCAGTTTCAAAAAATGCGAATAAGTTGAAGCAAAGTTGTAAGAGTATTAATTGACAACATGATCTATGGAATGATTTTTCTGTTAATTCCTCCAAAACTTTGTGACTTAACAACGAGCTTTATTATGTCTCATGATTCTGTGTGTCCTTTGGATAATTATTTTGGTCTGGGATAATTCATGTAATCTTTTTGGTCAGGTAGTAGTTGGGCTTAGGCCGCATAAGCTATCACATTCTCCTAATAGGTTACAAGTTAGCATGAAGTCACCTAAGACAATGGCAAGGCTTCCCTGTGTGCCTCTCATTATCCAGCAGGCTATCTTGGGCTCATTCACATTGTGGTGATTGCACAAAGTTCAAAAAAATGTCAACATATAAAGGAAAAATTATTATTTTTTTAATATCAGGATATTATGGGGGTACACACATTTTGGTTACAAGTAAAAACTTTGCCTTACCCAAGCCAGAGCTAGAGGCGTGCCCTTCCCCCATACAGTGTGCATCACATCCATGAGTTGTGAGTTTACCTACCCCCAACCCCCGACCTGACCGACACCCAGTGAACATTACTACCGTGTGAGCACCTTAGTGTTCATCAGTTAGTACCAATTTGATGGTGAATATATGTGGTGCTTATTTTTCCATTCTTGTGATACCCCACTTTGAAGGATGCTCTGAAGCTCTAGCCAGGATAGTATAAGAGGTGCTAGTTCACCATTGTTTTTTGTAATTGAGTAGTATTCCATAGACATATACCACATTTTATTAATCCACTCATGTATTGATGGGCACTTGGGTTGTGTCCACATCTTTGCAATTGTGAATTGTGTTGCCATAAACATTTCAGTGCAGATATCTTTATTATAGAATGTCTTTTGTTCCTTTGGGTAGATGAAGCTTCTACTTACATCATGTTTGCCAATGGCCCATTGGAGAAAGCAAGTCTCATGGCCAAGACCAGATTCAGAGAGTGGGAAAACATACTTCACCACTTGCTAAGAGGAGCTACAAGGTCAATGGACCATCCATACAGGGATGGGAAGAATTTGTACTGATTATAGTATTTCAATCTACCACATTCTATTTAATAGCTACTCACCACCAAAACTAACCCTAAATCCCATTCAAAATCTACTATTCTTTCCCTTTGGTGTCATCCATGAATGCAGAGACTTGTTCATGATAGTTGTTGATTACACTTAATTAAATAAGAGAAAGAATATAAAATTCATCAATCAGTTCTTCCCTTATAATTCACACTTTTAATTAAAATACTTATTTCAGTTAACTTTATTTAAAGTAAAAAATATATCTCATTTTTCAGGTACGTAGAAAGACTGTCATGCAGAGAAGACAATGATTTTATTTTAAAAAGCTTCACATTTACTGTCTAGCCATCATTTAAATTCACTCCATTGAGTTTCACAATAAAAATGGGAAACTAATTCTATTTTTGTACCTATGAGTCAAATGAGACAACATATGTGAGAATGTAGCATCAATTATAAAGTGAGACAAAATATCTTAATGATAACTAACCAATGTCTCTGGATCTATTTATTTGTAAAATGAAGTCTTGTTTATCTAGTTACCTATCTCAGTGTGCTTTTAAAGTCTTATAATAAAAGCCAACAACCTTTTTTTTTTTTTTTTTTTGGGACAGAGTCTCACTCTTTTGCCCGGGCTAGGGTGAGTGCCATGGTGTCAGCCTAGCTCACAGCAACCTCACACTCCTGAGCTCAAGCAATCCTTCTGCCTCAGCCTCCTGAGTAGCTGGGACTACAGGCATGCACCACCATGCCCGGCTAATTTTTTCTATGTATTTTCAGTTATCCAATTAATTTCTTTATATTTTTAGTAGAGACAGATCTCGCTCTTGCTCAGGCTGGTTTCGAACTTCTGAGCTCAAACAATCTGCCTGCCTTGGCCTCCCAGAGTGCTAGGATTACAGGCATGAGCCACCGTGCCTAGCCTCCAACAACCTTTTGATTAATTGAATTAAAATATGGAGCCAGTATATACCACAGACAGGGTGGGTAT
>CAUYSK010077425.1:0-32482 GCA_963575035.1 Avahi laniger | reverse complement strand
CCTAGCTCACAGCAACCTCAAACTCCTGGGCTCAAGCGATCCTCCTGCCTCAGCCTCCCGAGTAGCTGGGACTACTACAGGCATGCGCCACCATGTCCGGCTAATTTTTTCTATATATTTTTAGCTGTCCAATTAATTTCTTTCTAATTTTTAGTAGAGACGGGGTCTCGCTCTTGCTCAGGCTGGTTTCGAACTCCTGAGCTCAAACAATCTGCCCACCTCGGCCTCCCAGAGAGCTAGGATATTTTGTACTTTTAAAAGAGACAGACATAGAGGGAAAGGCAAAGAGAGACTGTGAGGAAAGCAGAACCCACTAGAGAGAGGCGACATCAATAGCAGCAAAAGCAGAGAAAGCAGGATTCTGATGGGAGGAACAGAGCACGCTAGAGCTCAGCTGCAGTTGGTGTCTTAACATTAGTCTCTCCTACAATACTGGAGGGCCCTTGAGGGCAGGGACCAGAATGGCTCGATCCGAATCGTTGCGCTCGCTAAGCTGGGACGCTGGCACTGTGTGGTGCTGTCAGAAGTTGTCATAGCGTGGGGGGAGCAGAGATGAGGCCACACAGAGACAGACAGAGACAGACCCAGAGCAGGGACAAACAGGTAGGGCAGGCAGAGGGGCAAACAGGAATGGGGCTGGGTCTTCTACCTCCTTCTGGAGCCAGCATTCCCAGGCCTGAAGGCCAGTGTCTTTTGGAGATGTCAAGGAGGTAGAGGACAGAAGAGCCACCCAGAGGCAGGTTGACGTCTGAAATCCTCCTGCCACATTCTGGGAACCAAGGGGTGCACTGGAAGAGCCTCTCCAGGGCCCAGAACCAGCTCTGCTAAACCCTCCTGACAACTGTCAGGCCCTCAGGCAACCAGCCTCATACCAGGAAAGGACGTGAGTGCTTGTCAGATCCAGCCCAGATCCTTAAGGTGATGGAGCAGAAAAATAGAAAAATTGTTGTGCCTGATGACCGAGGAGCTGCCATACCAATGCTGGACTTTTTCTTGAGAGAGAAATAATTTCTATCTTGTTTAAGCCATTATTATTTTTAAAGTTTCTGTTATATGCAATCAAGCTTAGTTCTAATTAATCCACCCCTAATGTTTTCTATTCCATTAGAATAAAATCCAAATTCTTTCTCTTTGCCCTCAAAGCCCTATAGGATCTGGCCTGAGCCTATCAGGCTTCAGCTCAAATTACTCTCTCCCTTGCTTAATAGTCTTTACTGACCTGGCCTTCTCTCTGTCAAGTGTGGTCATTATTCTCTGACCTTAGGGACCTAGCACTGGCTAGTCCGTGTCTGGAATGCTCTAACCAGGTCCCCTGGGACAAGTTACTCCCCATCTGTCTGATTTCAGCACAACTATCTCCTGCAAGAAGACTTCATTAGCCACCTAATCTCAAAAATATTCATTTCCATCCCCTAATCCCCGGTACTCTATTAACCTGGGGTGTTGTCTTTATAGCACTTATCACAAGATTAAATTCTCTTGTGTGCTTATTTATGGTTTGTTCTCTATCGCCCTGTCCCCAGAATGTAAGTGCCACAAAAGCAGGTACCTAGCCTGTCTTGGTCACCACTGCTATAGCTCTTGTGTTTCACACAATGCCTGCATTTGTTTGACAGTGATGATTTTTGCATTATCAAGAACTCACCATATGAATTTTATGTTATAATTATTTTACCACAATAAAAATATGAGCTTTAATAGATTAGAAAGTTTCAGAAATAATGTTACAATTATTTTTAAGAAATTTATCATTAACATGTGTTAGGAATTTGTCTTGGTTTTTAACTATTGGCAAGATGACACAGAGCAATCTTTTCTGAGGACTGTACACATTAGTTTTTTTCTAAATGTGCTTTTTTCCCTTATTCACATTAAAAATGATTTCATATAAAAAAGAACTCACCGTACGCCAGGTGTGTGCTATGGCAATAACGGCATAACTCAAACATGAATTGTGCCCGTGGGTGACTTGTGGCTTTGTTAGTGAAAAAAGGCATGTGTGCTGGGTACAGTGGCACATGCCAGTAGTCCCAGGTACTTGGGAGGCTGAGGCAGGAGGATCTCTTGAGGCCAGGAGTTTGAGACTAGCCTAGGTGATACAGTGAGACTCTGTCTTAAAAAAACAAAAAACAAAACAACAACAAAAAAGAAAATGGCCCACCCAAATCTCAAAAACATTATGCTAAATGGAAAAAAAGTCACAAAAGACCACATATTGCATGATATCATTTATGTGAAATGTCCAGAATAGACAAAACTATTGAGACAGAAAGTAGGTTAATGGTTGCCTAGAGCAGGGCTGGCGGGTGGGAGGAGGAGGCTGGGGAGAAATGGGGAATTATTGCTAACGGGTGTGAAGTTTCTTTTTGGAGTGATAAAAATATTCTAAAATTGATTATGGCGATGGTTGCACAGCTCTGTGAATATACTAAAAACCATTGAATTGTACATTTTCAGCTGGTGAGTTGTATGATGTATTAGATTGTTAGGGCTGTCATACCAAAGTACCATAGACCGAGTGGCTTAAATAATAGAAATTTATTTTCTCACAATTCTGGAAGCTAGAAGTCCAAGGTCAAGGTGCCAGCAGGGCTGGTTTCTTCTGAGGCCTCTCTTCTTGGCTTGCAGGTGGCCGTCTTCTCCCTGAGTCTTCACGTGCTTCTTCAGTGCTAGTCTGTGTCCAAATTTCTTTTTCCATAAGGACACCTGCCATACTGGAGTAAGGTCCACCCTCATGACCTCATAGATCACAGTCTGAGGTACTCTTGGGGGTTAGGACTTCAACATGAATTTTGGAGGGGCACAATTCAGCCCATAATGTATGGTAGGTGAATTATATCTCAATAAAGCTGTTAAAAATATTTTTAAAAAAAGAAAGAAGGAAAGTGGTTCACCCAGAGGCACAGCGTGTTGAAGGATTCAGGGAGAACTTGCTATTTCAAGAGTCCAAATGTGGGATAAATTTGAGAGCTGCCTCTAGGGTAGTAGGAACAGTCTCTTAAATGCAAATCTGATGATATCACTGCCCTGCTTGAACACTTCATTCCCTCCAGGTTACGGTTGGAGCTCCTGAAGGCAGCTTACAAGTCCCTGCATATCCTGGCCCCTGCCTGTCCCTCCAGCTCCATCTGTCAACAAACCTCCGCCTTGCCCCACCCCAACCCTAGCACATTCTAACAAATGGACCCACTTGTAACTGATCTACCAGACCAGGGTCTTGGCTGCCTTTGTGTATATGTTCATGAACCGACAAGGTGGGGTTCACTGTTGCTCCCAGCACAGAAAGCCAATTACTGAGACAACAGGATTGTCAAAAAAGAAAGGATTTATTGCAGGAGATGGGTCAACTGGGAGATGAGAGCTATGGACTGTCTCAAATCTGCCTCCCCAACTGACAGGGTCTGGGGATTTTCTGGAGGCGAAATGAATAATGCATGAGGGGAGTGAGCATTATTACACGTTTGGGAGGGAGTGTAGGGCATGCAAGCTCAGTGAGAAATCATACTAGTACATACATCCCATGATCAAAAAATGGCGGATAATTCTCTCCCAGCATGAGGATTCCAGTAGTATAATTAATAGTTTATATTGGTCATTCTTTCAGCCTTGTGCACAGGCAGGATGTAGGGAGTCGGCTGCTCAGTGGGTCCTTGGGCCCAATCTGTGGTGGGGTGTCACTTTTCTTTTGGACAAACTGGGTGGTGTAAGGCTTTGTAGTTATCTTGTGACTGCAGGGAGGCTCCCCCATTTCTGGGAAAGAAACTCAAAAGAGAATGTATCAGTGCAACAGGAAGTTACAAAGTTCGGTCAGCACATCTTAACTGGCCTGGGAACTTGAAACATTAGTGAACTACAAAAAAAAAAAAAAAAAAAAAACTACAACTGTAAAAAATGTTTTCTTGATTACGGAGCTGGTTACATATACTGTTCTCTCTGCCTGGGGAAAGTTCTCCTGTGGACTTAAACTGCTTGCCCCTACCATGCTTCAGTTCTCAGCTTAGACAATCACTTTTTTTGCAAAGCTTCACTGACTCTCAGAGTCTGGGTTAGGTACCACCCCACCCCTGAGGCTCCATCATAGCTGTTCACTCATCTGTCTCCCTCACAATCCTGTGACTGTCATGAGGACAGAGACTCTAGTTTGTTCCCCAGTGTGTCCCGAGCACCTGCGCAGTGTCCAGCCCAGAGGAGAGGCTCAACCGCTCACTTAAGTGGATGAGATTCTATCTAGAGATGGAAGGCAAGAGAAGCCAGGAGGGATGCCTCCTTTTAGAACTGTCTCTGATCTTTCCCATCTCCCAAGCATGTAGCTTTCTGTCTCCCTGGTCCTTAGAGAGAAATCTAAGCTTCTCCAAGGTCGTTCGTAGCCCCTGGGCCACGGCTGGCTGTGAGAGCCAGGTGCAGCTCGGACTAAATTCAGGTGGGGGAACTTCCATCCCTTAAGGTCCTTCTCCAGTTTCCAGCCCCGAGTTTTGGCCCTGAAGAGAGGCAGCACCCAACTTCCCTCAGCTGCTCGGCTGGCCACGGAATAAGAAAGCGGCCCCGTGCTCGCGGGGAGGGCAGCCAAGGGAGTGGGTCTGGGCTGGGGGCCAGTGCCACGGGTTGCCCAGGAGAACGTGGACCCAATTCAGAGGGTCTCAAACCCCTTCACCCAGCGTCCTCCCTGGGCCTTTCCTGTGCTTTCCAATCAAGAATACCATTTCCCCGATGTTTCTCAGAGGCTCTCAAAGGACCAGGCGAAAAGCAGCAGGGAAGGGCCAGGAGGGAGGGGAGACCAATACCTAAAATACCACGGGAGCGGTACTGAGCAGGACTTCCCAGACTTCAGCCATTCGGTTCTACCTTCACCTGTTTTGCCATATCCTCATAACAACTATAGAATTATTTGCTTTATTTCAACTTATTTTTAAAAATTGAAATACATTTAACTTAAAGGAAAACATATGACTGCATAAGTAAAAAAATGGTAACACCTGCCAGATGTGTCTAGCTGGCCCCTCAGATCCATGCAGGGGCAGAGGGGCTGACCTTATGACCCGCACCCCTGGGCTCCCATGGCCTCTGTGTCCACGTGGGACTGTCCAGTGCGGAGCACAGCAGGGCACTGGGAGGAGGGAGGAAAAGAGTGAGGTTAGAATATCTGTTCCCCCAGCTCCTTCCCTAGGGGATCACAGCAGGCTGGTGTGTTCTTCAATCCAAGGTCCCAGCTCCTGTCTGGCGCTCTGTCCCTGCTTCTAGAAACCTCTCTCCCCTGCCCCTCAGGCACCTTGCCCTGGCTGGCCCTGGGGCACTGCACTAGTCCTGCGGTTTACCTACACAGGGCCCACATCTTTATAAACAGAGGCCCTCGATACAATCCTCAGGTTACCCATTTTGAAAGTGCCATCTGTTTCCTGGCTCATATACTTGTCATAAGTAGAAAGCAATTGGCAGTGATAATAAAATTGTGCTATTAAATTCTGACTAAGTGTAAAAAGGAATGAAGAATTTCTATATAATTCAGGGCATATTAGTGAAAAGCGAACAAACAATTAAAAACAAGGTGCAGAACAATGTTTAGAGTGCAAGGGAGAGAAAAATAAAAATACGTACACAGTATATGTATCTATGTTCACATGTCCATAAAGAAACAATTGAAATATAAAACTAAATATTAATAGAAATGGTTACCTTAGGGAGAGAGGAAAAAGTTTATTGAGAAAAGCTAGAATTCTCCAAATATGTCACCTTTTTATATAGTTTTAACTTTGGAACTATTACATGTTTTACATATTAGAACTTCCATTAAAATAACAGAAGCTGTTGATTGGCTATACATTGTTCTTTGTATCACAAGTTCCAGGAACAGGAAGATAATGGGTGAGGATCACATTGTGCAACTGGTGGTAACATTTTAGGTAATTTATCAGCTAGTCTGGAAACTTAAGGGGAAGGAAAGAAAGAACAAAATGCCTTTAAACTGTCCCCAGGGAATGGGTGTGTGTAACTGAAGTCTCATATTAATATCTCTCTGGGTCTGAGAAATTTTGTATATCTCATATTCCTAAGACTGCTCTGAGCTACTTTTTTCTCAAGAGAAAGCTCTTTAAAAAATTGAAGAAGCAATCTTAGAAAAGTACGATCATCACTTCGCAGCCTCTAACGGTAACGGATCAAAGCAGTGATCAAGGAATGAAAAGTTGGTGAGAAACTATGTAATGAATGGGCCACACCAACAATACTTGCACCAACTCGATAATCTTAACATCACTAAGAGTGGGACAACCAGATATTATGTTCTTCATGGTGTGATGTAATAAAAAGTGCACCCCATAACCTACGAAGCATTTATGACAAAAGAAATTAACCTGAATGTGAATCTATCTATCAGTTTACAGGAAATACAAAGGAATGGAGAAACATGTCTAAAAACACCACAAGGTTAAATCAACCAAACCAGAATATGGAAAATTCCGCAAGATGAATAACATGATTTCTTTGATGAATAAATGGCGTGACAAAAGGAATGTAACAAGGAATGAAGAATTTCTAGATAATGCAGGGTATATTAGTGAAAAGCCAACAATTAAAAACAAGGCGCAGAACAATGTCAAGAGTGCAAGGGAGAGAAAAATAAAAATACGTGCACAGTGTATGTATTTGCTCACATGTCCAAAAAGAAATAATTGAAAGGTAAAAATAAAAGTTAATAGAAATGGCTACCTTGGGGAGAGAGGGAAAAGTTTATTGAGAAAAGCTAGAGTTCTCCAAATATGTCACCTGGTTACATAGTTTTCATTTTGGAACTATTAAATGTTTCACATAATTACAATTTACATTCAAATAGCGAGCTATGGATTGGTTATCCATTGTTCTTTGTATCACAAGTTCCAGGAACATGAAAGTAATGAGTAAGGGTCACATTGTGCAACTGGTGGTAACATTTTAGGTAACTTATCAGCTAGTGGAGGGAGGAACTCTAATAGATTAAGACATAAGAACAAAGTGTAGGGTATGAGTTTCTTTGTATCTTGATTCAAATCAACCACATATATTAATAAATAGCATTTTTGAGATAATCTAGAAAATTTGAACTCAGATTGGGTATTGAGTGATATTAAGGAATTATTTTTTAATTTTGGTAGGTGAAATGAGGGAATTGTGGCTAGGTTGAAAAGAAAATCCTTATTCCTTAGCTATATGTGCTGAAATATTTATGGGTATCATGATATACATGAGATTTGTTTTGAATTACTCCAAAAAAAAAGCATGCCAGGTGTGAGTATGTTAAAACAAGCTTGATAAAAACGTTGCTTAGTAATTGAAGCTTGGTAATGGTACACAGAGGCTTAATTATATTATTCTTTTCGCTTTGGGGTATGCTTGAAAATTTCCATAAAACAGTTGACCACAGTGGTGTGTGCCTGTAATCTCAGATATGTGGGAGGTTTGGGTGGGAGGATCACTTGAGCCTAGTATTTTGAGACCAGCCTGGATAATATAGTGAGACCCCATCTTAAAATAAATAAATAGACAGAAAACTTCCATAAACATTAAGATTAACAACATTAAATTACATTAATGCTGTTACTTATGAAAGCTTTGAGCTAAAAATTTGCTCCCTCATTGTTAAAAAAGGAAATATTAGTAAGTGCTAGAAAAGTGTGAGCAATTTATTATCTCCAAACTCAGACGTTCTTGATGTGATCAGAAGGCTTGGAAAAAACTTTAAAATGAAATTATTTGTTTATTATGTGGATTTAGTGTTATTTCATGCTCAAATAATCTTCACAACAAAAGATGGTAATTATTCTACCTTGGGAAACTCTGGTGTTGTAAAGTGAACCCAGGACCGAGGGACAGCAGACCTAGAATTTAATTCTCACACAGTTATGGTCTCACTGAAAGTCATCTTGCCTTGGTTCCTTATTTTGTAAAATGGAAGAAATAGGACTAAAAGATTTCTAGAATCCCTAATTATCTCAAGCTGTGATTTAGGAAATGATCAATAAGTGTTTAACTCATTCAGTCATTCAACAATCATTTATGAAACATCTACAATTTACTATGCTTGGCGCTAGGATGCAGCTGGACATAATCGCTGCCTTCCCAGAGCTTATGGTCTAGCTGGAATTTACCGTTTCCAAGACAATGTTACTGTTCTGAAAAACAGACACGGGCATAGTGGTACATTTTGGAAGAAATTTGGAGCTGTTTTCTCTCAGGCCTTTTGCGTACTCAAATGGCCTTACCCTCCCTCCCCAGACCATCTGCATGTGACCGGAGAATGCAATGCTCTGAGTGACCAGCTCGCATGACATTCTTGTCCCTGAAGCGGGGGTAGAGTCATTCCACGGTGCTGAGTGTGGGAGGAGTGGTCCTGCAGATGGAAACCCAGGTGCTGTTACCAGAGAAGGACCAATGGCTGCCAAGGGACAAGGCGCCAGCCCACTACCTTCCTCATCTCACTGCAAGTACCTGCTAGACTAAACATACCGAACTTCCTCCTTGCCTCTGAGGGGAGATAACATTTAAAAAATCCAATTATACTTTTCTTCTTTTTTTTGATTTCAAAATATTAAGGGGATACAACTGTTTTTGTTACACGGATACACTGTATATCACTGGGTTACATGGATACACTGTATAATACTGGGCTTTCAGTGTGCCTGCCACCAGGACAGTGTTCATTAAACCCCATAGGTGAGTTTGTATCCCTCCCCCTCCCCCTTCTTAGTTTTCAATGTCCAACACACCACTTGATGACCATATATAGGCTTCATTTAGCTCCCCCTTACAAGTGAGAACTTCTAAGTGGTATTTGTTCTTTCATTCATGAAATATTTCACCTAGGATAATGGTCTCCAGTTTCATCCAAGTTGCTGCAAAAGACATTATTTCATTCCTTTTTATGGCTGAGTAGTACTCCATGGGGTGGGTGTGTATATGTGTGTGTGTGTATGAGTATACCACATTTTCACTCAGGCCTGATTCCATATCTTTTCAGTTGTGAATTGTGCTGTGATAAGCATTTGGGTGCAGGTGTCCTTTTAATAAAATGACTTCTTTTCCTTTGGATAGATATCCAATAGTGGGATTGCTGTATCGAATGGTAGGTCTACTTTTAGTTCTTTGAGGAACTTCCATATTAACTATTAATAATTTACATTCCCACTGACAGTGTATGAGTATTTCCTTTTCACTGCCTTCATGCCAATATCTATTTTATTCTAGTTTGCTGGTGTACTAGAGTACTGGACTACTTAAGAAAGTATATATTCTAAATATTCTGAGTCTTTCAATGTTTTAAAATGTCTTTATTTTTTAGTCAGCTAATCTATGAAGATGAAATAAATACCTATTACGTCAAATGTGCATACATCAATGCACAACCACAGGGATCGAGAATGATCAGGGAAACATGACATCAACAAACGGACAAAATAGAGTACCAGTGACTGACCGTAAGGATATAGAGATGTATAAACTTACAAAGAATTTAAAATAACTGTTTTTATAAAAGCTTAGCAAACTTTAAGATAATACAGTGAATTTTAAAAATGATTAAAATAATAGGTGATCAGAGTGGGAATTTTCAAAGAGAGAATAAATAATTTTAAAAATCCAGAAATTTCAGAGCTGAAAAATACAATAAATGAAATGAAAAAATGAGAGAGAGAGCAGCAACAGCAGAACTGATCAAGCAAACAAAAGAACATGTGAACTCAAAGACAAGTTGTTTGAAAATGCAGAGGAGAAAAAAAGAATGAAATTTGAAGAAAGCTTACAGAATTTATGGGAAGCATCGAAAGAGAAAATATATGAGTTACAGGGGTTCAAGAGAAGAAGAGAAAGACAAACAGGCACAAAGTTTATTTAAAGAAATAATAACAGAAAACTTTCTAAGCCTGGAGAAAGATGTGAGTATCTAGGCACAAGAAGGTCAAAGATTTCCAATAAGGTAAAATCCAAGTAAGACTACCCCAAGACATTATAATCAAACTGTCAAAAATCAAAGAAAGAGAGAGGATTCTGAAAAAAGCAAGAGAAAAGCAGCAAATAATATATAAGGGAGTTCCAGTATGGCTAGCATCAGACTTCTCAGTAGAATCCTTACAGGCCAGGAGAAAGTGAGATGATATATTCAAAGTGCTGAGGGGAAAAATGCCAACAAAGAGTACTGTACCTTGCAAAATTGTCCTTCGGAAATGAAGGAGGTATAAAAACTCTCAGACAAACATAAGGTGAGGGAGTTCATCATTCACTACCAGAGATATCTTACTGAAATGCTAAAGGGAATTCTTTAAGTTGAAATAAAAATACAATAATGAATACAATGAAAACATCTGAAAGTATAAAACTATTAAAAGTAAGTACACTTACTATTTTATTCAAATTCAGAATACTCTCACACTATAATAGTGGGGTGTAAATGACTTGTATCTTTAGTATGACAAAACTGTCAAAAATAATAATAGCTACAGTAATTTATTAAGGGACACACAATATAAAAAGACATAAATTGTGACATCGAAAATTCAAAATGTGAGGTGGGGGAAGTAGAGTAAATGTGTAGAATTCTTTGTTTTTGTGATCAAAATTAAGTTGTTATCAGCTTAAAATAACCTTTTAGGACTGTAAGATGTTTTTGTAAGCCTTTTGGTAACCACAATGCAAAAACCTGTAGTAGATACACAAAAAATAAAAAGCAAGGAATCAAAACATTCAACTAGAGAAAATTACTTAACTACAAAGGAATACAGTGAGAAAGAAAGAGATAAAGGATCTACAAATTAACCATAAAACAATTTATGAAATGACAGTAGTAAATACTCACCTATCAGTAATTATCTTGAATGTAAGCAGATTAAATTCTCTAATCAAAAGACAGTCTGAATGTGCCTATAAGGACACACACTGAAAGTGAAGGGATGGAAAAAGATATTCCATGCAAATGGAAACCAAAATATAGCATTGGTAGCTACACTTTTTTGAGATAAAACAGTTTTCAAGTCAGAAACTGTAAAAAAGACCCAGAAGGTCATAATACAATGATAAAGAAGTCAATTCAGCAAGAGGATATAACAATTATAAATAGGTATGAACCCAGTATTGAAACACCTACATACATAAAGCAAATATTAATAGATCTCAAGAGAGAAAGAGAGATGACAATACAATAATAATGGGGTACTTCACCCCACTTTCAGCAATGGACAAATCATCCAGTCAGAAAATCAAGAAAGAAACACTGCACATAAACTACTATAGATCAAATGGAACTAACAGACTGTACATATAACATTCCATCCAACAGCTGCAGAATATACAGTCTTCTTAATTGTACATGGAACATTCTCCAGGATAGGTTATATATTAAGCTACAAAACAAGTTTTAACAAATTTAGAAAGATTGAAATCATATTAAGTATCTTTTTTGACCACAATGTTGTAACAGGATAAATTATGGAAAATTTACAAATACCTGGAAATCAAACAACATACTCCTGAACCACCAATGGTTCAATGAAGAAATTAAAAGGAAATTTGAAATTTTCTCGAGACAAATATAAATGAAACACAACATACCAAAACTTATGGATGCAGCAAAATCAGTTCTAAGAAGGAAGTTTATAGCAGCAAATGGCTACATCAAAAAAGAAGAAATATCTCAAATAACCTAACATTGCACCTTAAGGAACTACTAGAACAAGAGCAATCTAAGCCCAAAGTTAGTGGAAGGAAGGATATAACAAAGATCAGAAAAGAAATAAACGAAATTTAAAAATGTTGACTTTATAGAATCAGAGAGCAGAATTATCATTACCAGGGGCTGGGGTGGTTTTCTGGAGGGTCAGAGGGAATTGAAGAGATATTAGTCAAAGGATACACAATTTCAATTAGATATTATGAATAAGTTAAAGAAGTCTATTTGTACAACATGACACCTATAGTTAACAATATATTATATTCTTGAAAAATGCTATAAGAGTGGATCTTAAGTGTCCTTACTACAAACATGTTAGTTATATTTAGTCTTTCCATAGTGTACATATACTTCAAAACAATGTGTGGCACATACAATTTTATCTGTCAATTTAAAAAAATAAAGCAAAATATTTTTCAAAATTCTATAGTGGTTGCATCATTGTCATTTAGCATTAGGTTATTTTTACCTTTTCCATTTTAGGTAACATGTTTTTGTGTCTCTGGATTTTCAGAGAACATTTTACAGTTAATATTCTTTAAGTTCTGAGACATTTAAACAACAACCTGAGGTGCATTATTTGTTGCTTTCTACTCTTCCTTTCTATGTTCAATATTCTTCTTCCTGGGATATATTCTTTACATCCTATCAGAAGGAATCAGAGAATTTCATTGCATTTAACATCCCATTCAGTAATTTTTTTCTTGTACCATATCTAATTAGCTGTTTGATTTTTCAATTAAGTTTTTCAATTCAGTGATAATACATATATTTTTTCCTGAAAGTTCTGTGCAGTTCCTTTTGAGTATGTCCATTTCCCCTTCTCATGTTACACTCTTGCTTACTTACTGTTCCTCCCTCCCTTTTTTTTTTTTATCTCCAGAGTGTGTTTTCATCTTCCAGACATTTCCAAAATTATTCCCTAGTACCAATTTGTAAGGTAATTTCTTGGCTTCAAAATTCCCTTTCATACGGGTGAAGTATTTTAGACTCCAAAATTACGTATAGTATCAACTTTTTGTTTCCTTTCCTCATGGAAAAAAAAAAGTGTTCTCCCCACTGGAAAATAAGTAGAGAATAGCATTTTTGTCATCCCTTCAATTAGTAAGAGGATTCTTTTTAAAATGTATTTTACTCTTCTTCCTCCACTGACACATAGACTTTTGTGAGTCCCACCTACCATGAGCCTGAGACCTTGTTTCAGATCTCTGTGTTTGTCTTTCTGGATGCAATAATCCCCCACATCCTTGCAAAATACCTGCAGAGTCAGTTTACAGCCTCTTTTGGCTCCCTCTCCATTTCTCCCACCTTTCAATTATTTATTCTTTCATGTGAGCTCAGTCAGATATTAAAAAAAAATTTAAACAATTTCTCCAACATTTTTAGGTGTTTATAGGAAGAAGTTTCCTTTGTTCCCTAATGTTAATCCTACAGAGCTGTAATTGGAAATCTTAAATGTTTTATTCATCCTTGAAATAGGAAATTTTCTGCAGGTTCTGTATAGTTGTAGGATCACTTTAATTTTTCTGGTATATCATGAGTGCTTTCAGTCTAAAAAAAGCTACACATTTTTTAGTTTAAGGAATTTTTTTTCTCATTATTTCTTTGCTTATACTCAATCCTCATTTATTTTTCATCAGGAATTATAATCATATATATACAGGTATGTTAGATTTTTTTCTCCATGTTACTTATATTTTTACTCATAATTTATCTCTTTTAAAAAGTTAAAAATTGCTTTCTAATTAAAACTTTATAAACCTAGTTTTTAATTGAATGATTCAGTATTCCATGGTACTTCCACTGCATTTAAAAAAAATCAGAAACTTCCTCCATCAGTGAGAAAGGCATTAAAGGAGCTGTGATCTATTCCCCTCCCCATTACTGGAGAGATGATTCCTGGGAGTGGAGGAAAATAAGATGATTCTGTCTACTATAGTAAACATGAAAACTAGAGACACAGCTAAATAGGACTAATAATATTTACTAGAAATAGTGTCTTTATCAATGGAATGTTCTTAAAAGAATTTCCCTGACTTAGGATTTCTTAAGAAACCTGAGATCTATGGATTTATGAGACATAGCTTCCTGAAGAATTTTACAGAAGCTATACAAATTTGAGGCGTAAAATGGACATTTTATAAAATTCTCTGCTATACAAGGTGACATGTTATAAAATTACCTGCTATATGAGGTGACCCACAAATCTTACTTAGAGAACTCATCTATTACAATGGCAAGGCAGCACTTGTCGATTGCAGAAAGGAAGGATCTGGGGAGTGAGCAATTATGTTGTGGACCTCTTCTTTTCCTGTACCCCTGATCATCACATCTTTGAAATTATTAGTAAAGCTCAATATTAGGCAACATCTCTGATATGTCAGTTTTGGATGTGACAGTCTGATCGGTTGTTTGACTTCACCCATCAAAAAGTAGAATGGATACAAAAAATTGAGCTATATTTTGGTATACAATGGAGTATATAATGGTATATAATTGTAGTAGAAATTAGAATACTGTATAACAAGTACAGCAAACCTTTTTCTATAAAGGATCAGTTAGTAATTAGGCTTGGCAGTCATACAGTGACTGATGCTACTACTCATTTCTACTGTTTTAGTATGAAAGAAGTCACAGACAATATATAAATGAGTAAGCATTATTTTAAAAACAGGAAAAAGGCTAGATATGACCTGAAAACAGTAGTTTTAGAACTTCTGATATGTAGGAGAATAAATAATCTATAGTTACATCAAGAATATAAATGGATCTCACACACCTGAAGTTAAACAAAAAAAGGCATACATAAACCTATCTACAGTGTAATTCTTTTTATACACAGTAGAAAAAAGACATGAAATTAATCTACTCTGTTCTAAGTAGTGACAAAAACATGAGAACCATTCTTGTAAAGTGCTCTCCTTTTAGTAATGAGTCTACTTTTAGAGTCTATTTTAAAGGCTCTGGTCCTTTATTTTACTCTTCTTTTGAACTACTCAGGGTTTTTTTGCTGTTACCATTTTTATTATTTTGGTTAAAAATTGACAGTAAAATTATTTGTATTAATTATGTACAACACAATGTTTTGTGATATATATATTGTATAATGACTAAATATAACTAGTTAACATATGCATCACCTCACACAGTTATTATGTTTCTGGTAAGAACACTTAACATCTGGTCTCTTAGCATTTTTCAAGAATACAATATATTATTATTGACTGTAGCAACCGTGAGATATCACCTCACACCAGTTAGAATGGCCATTATCCAAAAGACAAAAGATAGCAAGTGTTGGAGAGAATAGAGAGAAAAAGGAACCCTTGTACACTGTTGGTCGAAATTTAGATTTAGTATACCCATTATGGAAAACAGTATGAAGGTTACTCAAAAAATTAAAAATAAAACTACCGTATGATCCAGAAAACCCACTACTGAATTTATATGTTTAGAGAGAGAGAGAGAGCTATATTTTTCTTTTACTGGGACATGAGATGGGTTCCTAGAGATCACCTAGATCACTGTTTAAATATTCTAGAACCAGATGAGAGAAGACAGGAAAAGTTCAGATTTCCGTAAGTTTCACTCGGATGAGTCAGAGTTCTTCCCGTCTGTTAGAGACTGCAACACAAAGGTGAAACAACTGAAGAATTGGGAGCAAGAACAAGGATTAGCCAGAACTGAGTAATTGTGCAGGATGGATTGCACTGGAGGAAGACGAGAGGTTGGGAGGCTTTTAAGAGACTATTGCAATAGTCCCAGCGAGGAAATTGAGACTTTGCCTACAACACTAAAAGTGGGATTGAAGAAGAGAAAAGACATTAGAACGAAACTGAATAGCTAGAATTGACAGATTATAAATGATGGTACCACCAAAGTGAGCTGCCTGGTCAATGAATCAAACCATCAATTTGACCAAAGTCTGTCATTTAGAAAACTGTACAAAGTTATCTTTGTGATGACTGAACAAAAAACCACTTCAAATCTAGTAAGTTATCCATATTATTCCCTGTTTAAGGTCTTGATTTCCAGAATCTGCAAGGAAAAAAAAATGTTTTATGTTACTAAATCTCCTTCAAAACTTCTGGAGCCTCAAGTGGAAGAAGTGAATACCTGGGAATGATGAAAATGGCTGGAAACAGGAATCACATAGACTCGTATGTCTGGAACTTGGCTGGAATACTCAACCAGAAAACCCACCAGTGGTCTCTAAATGTGGTTTGGATTTCTCACAAAGTAGTAGACGGATTCCAAGAAAAAGCACCCAGAGAGGGAGTATCAGCAAGGCAAGCACTGCAAGGTACTATGGCAGAAGCTGTTTCTAATCTAGCCTTGAAAGTCACACAGCATCACTTTCACTACATTCAATTACTAACAAGTTTGCCACTAAAACCAGCCTCACTTCAATTAGAAATTTCTGACCAGAGCCATGGAGTTGGATGCGGACGAACCTACATGATTTTTCTGGATGACTACCTGATATGTGACTCAACCATCTAGCCTGAACTTGCTCATATATAAAGAAGAGTCATTACTATTAAGTCCAGTGTTACTGGTTTTCACCCAAAGAGGATCACTAAGACTGTGGGAGTATTCTACTACTAAAAATAAAGGTAGGATGTGGTATAGGCATTGAGTCTATTACATCTTTGTTTAATCATTGAATCCCCACAAAATTCTCTTATTTAACAAAATCAATATTGTTCAATTCCTTTAGATCGTGTATTTGAATTGAAAATATTAAATTAAGTACTTATGACTTCCATTGCAATAAACTAGCAGATCCAAGAAATTAGATGTTATAACTTCAAACGCAACTCTTTTTCCATCATATCATGTCATCTCCCCAGCCACGTATATATGGGTTAAGAATGAAAGGGGAGAGGAGATTTTAACCAGACTAACTAGAAATATCATGATTCCAGTGACAAAGTGGGGAAACAAAAGAACTTGTACAACAGGAGAAGTCTTTATATACAGGCTTATGGTAGACTTCATTTTAAGGAGAAAAATTTTGCCCAAGTACCATTGACTTGAAACAATTTTATTAGCATTAGGATTAGAAGAATTCTAATCTCTCAGTCAATTGAACACAATCCCAACCATATATCTGTTAAAGCAAAACAGCAGAGTTAAAAATACAATGTGTTCACATGAGGACAAAGATATTAGCAGTAATCCTTAGAAGCTCTGCTGCTCTTATAACTAGTGCATTAATCTGTTCATTTAGAAGGGAACACAATTTGATCTAAGAAAAGGTCAAAGTAATGAAATATCATTACAGTAATAAAGTCCCCCTCCTCCTGCTATTCAAAGTGTGTAGGTAGTAAACTCTGCAGTTCAATAATTAAAAGGGATGATGATGACCTGATATGATTCTGCTGTACCCATGCTGTTTATTGTATTTGATATAATTAACAATACATTTTTATCTCTTTTATCAAAGGACTCTCCATTACATTCTGTTCCATTTAGTGAATAAATTGTTGAAACATGTTTCTAATGTTGACATTCACCTTTCCTATCACTCTAAACCCCTTACTTAATAATGGAGAGTATAAATTAAAGTTTTGGTTTCTTATAGGCCAATAGAGAAAAAAAATTGTGTTCTATATGTTCATCATATTAATCAATACTTTATGAATGCCACTTATTAGTTTCGGATATTTTAGGCAGTTATTGAGTTTTATAGCAGAATAGTAGGACTAACCTAGATTCAAATCCTGGGTCCACCTAATTGTTATGTAACCATTGGCAAGTTACTTCACAACTCTGAGCCATAGGAGTCTTATCGACACATTTTAATAAGATATTACCTACCTCGTAGGTTTTGGGGGGAGAGTATTGAATGAGATAATGCATGCAAAACACTTAGCAAAATTTCTTTGGATCTCTCAAGCACTCACTAAATATCATTTATTACTATTGCTGCTAAAATTTGTGGCCTATAAAAATCTATTATTTTGCCAGCACTAATTTTTTAATAATTCAGAGGAAAAATTTCTACACAGGATTGAGAAAGCTAAAGAGTGTACACCTACCCACCCAGATCACATCTGGCTAAATTGGAAAATCATAACTTTTTAGAACCCATCAGAGAACTAATGTTGAAAAACAACAAACTAGACTGAAATCTTAGGAAAAACAGGCTCCTCTGGGAAGAGATATGGAGTGAGCACACTGGCTTACTAGTGACAGAACACTGGAAGCTCTGGTTGCCACGCAAGCCGGTAGGAAGAATCAGGTACAAAAGTTAACAAACTGCTAAAGCCTGAGTGGAAGCTTGTGTGAGAACATAGACACCCTCACAGTCAACGATAAAAGGACAGGTATTCAGGCTTTTTTCCATATATATCCACCAGGTACTTATAGGAAATACTGGAGGCAGAAAGACTCCCTTTGTCATAAAGACCTCCATAAGGAGAGTTGAAGCCACTATGGGAAAGACATGAAACCCTGTCACTTTTTTCCTTGAAAACAAATAAAAAGCCTAAGCTGAAACAGAGCAGCAAATTTTGTATACCCCAGGCTATACTACAAGTGAGGAAAGGTTAAAGGAATAAAACTACCACTAAGAGTGAAGCCAGAACGAGTCCTGTGCCCATGATTTTATAACAGAAACAGTAGAGGTCTCCTAACACTGGGGAAAGGACAGGAAATTCTCACCCATACAACACTCACCAAAGATATGAGGCAGAGTTGACTGCCACAGGAAACGGCAGAGGGCCACTGAGAAAACTCTACCCCAAGACATAGGCAAACTAAACCTGCCCCTAACTGAAATTTTTAAAGAAAAATATGGAATCCTCTTACCCCACCACCAGACTAGCCATCATCAGGTAGCGAGCAACAGTCGTCTATCACAAGGTAGCGGCAAAGGCATAGTGGCTGACTCCCTTCATGGTGCACAGTCACAGGAATGGCTAAAGGCTGAGTGGAACAGCAACAGTGAGAAAACCCTTCCTCACCCAAGTTCCCACCCTAAGCACACAGTAATATCAGTTAAATTTGAATCATTACGCACTGAAAGACAGAGAGAATTCAAAAAATAGCAAGAGAGAAGTGAAATCATGTATGAGGAAATCCCTGTCCAACTAACAGCAGATTATTCACCAAAAAACTCACACGCCAGGAGAGAATGGGATGATATACTCAAAGCACTAAAAGAAAAAAAAAACTAACAGCCAAAAATACTATATCCAGCAAAGCTATCCATCAGATGTGAAGGAAAAATGAAGTCTTTATGAGAGAAACAAAAACTGAGGGAATTCTTTACCACCAGACTGGCACAACAATAAATGTTTATGGGTCCTACATCTAGATGTGAATGGATGGTATCTACCATCATGAAAACACACCAAAGTATAAAACTTGCTGGTAGACCAAATACTCAAATGAGAAAGAGAATAGAATCAAACATTATTAGTACAAAAAACCACAGAATTGCCAAGCTAAACAGTAAGGAAGGAAAAGGAACAAAAGATATACAAAATAATCAGAAACCAATTAATAAAATGCTAGGAATAAACCCTCAACTATCAATAAACAACCTTGAATGAGAACAGCTTAAATTCTCCAATTAAAAGATATAAACTGACTGAATGGATTTAAAAAAAAGTAAGATCCAACTATGTGCTGCCTGTAAGAAACCCACTTAATCTGTAAAGATACACATAAACTGAAAGTGAAAGGATAGAAAGCAATATTTCACACCACTGAAAACCTAAAGCATGAAGGAGTAGCTAAGTTATATCAGACAAGATATAAGACTTTAAGCCCAAAAATATAAAAAAAGACAAAGATATAAAAAGTTCTCAACATCTCTCATCATCAGGGAAATGCAAATGAAAACCACAATGAGATATCACCTAACTCCAGCGAGAATGGCTTTTATCAAAAAGTTCCAAAGCAACACATGCTGGCGTGGATATGGAGAGACAGGAACACTCTTACACTGCTGGTGAGACTGTAAATTAGTACAACCTCTATGGAAAGTAATTTGGAGATATCTCAAAGAACTAAACATAGAAATACCATTCGATCCAGCAATCCCACTACTAGGCATCTACACAAAGGAAAAAAAGACATTTTACAATAAAGACATCTATACTTGAATGTTTATGGCAGCACCATTCACAATTGCAAAGATGTGGAAACAACCCAAGTGCCCATCAATACATGAGTGGATTAATAAAATGGAATACTACTCAACCATAAAAAACAATGGTGAACTAGCACCTCTTATATTATCCTGGGTGAAGTTAGAGCCCATTCTTCTAAGTGAAGTATCACAAGACTGGAAAAACAAGCACCACATGTACTCACCATCAAATTGGTATTAACTGATCAACACATAAGTGCACATATAAGAATAACAGCAATTGGATGTCGGGCAGAGGGGAGGGGGAGGGGGGAGGGCACGGGTATATGCATACACAAAGAGCGTGTATGTCCATCTGAAGACTTATGCATGAATGTTCAAAGAAGCTTTGTTTGTAATAGTCAGAAATTGGAAACAACCCAGATATTCATCCACAAGTAGGTACTAACAGATAAATTTAGCATATCCATATGGAGGGACTCCACATAACAATAAAAAAAAATGAACTCTTGATGCATACAACATGGGTGATACTCAAAAGAATTATGTTGAATCTTAAAAAGCCTACTATGTATATAGTTTAATATTTAATTTACATAAAATTCTAAAAATTACAAACTAATGTGTCAGAAAGTAGGTTAGTGGGTACCTAAAGATGAAGGACAGGGAAGAAAGAGCAGTATTAATAAGGGACAGAAGAAAATATTTTCTGATGCTGTGTATGTTCATAACCTTGATTGCAGTGAATGGTTGCAGGAGTGTTGCGTTTATGACCAAACTTATCAAGTTATGCAATTTATGTATGCACAGTATATTAATGTAGATTAATGCTTCAGTAAAGCTATTTAAAAAGAAATTACAATGATTCCCAACTTGTAAGAGTTTATTCATCGAGATTAAACACAAAAGTAGCACTCCTCTACCCAAGAAGTCACTAACATTTGGATATTTGGAAATGCAGATTCAACTTCCTCATCTGTACCATTTTTCAAACCTTTGATTTCTTCTTCCTTTTTTTTATTTAAACATTGAAGCCCAAGCCAAAAGCAGCCTTTCCTTGCCATCAGTCAAGTTTTGTCTTTAATATTTAATTAAGGATGAAAAGAGAGAATCATTTGATTCTTCACACCCAATTATTTTTGCTTCAAACTGTGAGAGAGCTAATGTGCTTCAGAAGAGGAGGCTGTTAGTTAAATCGCATAAATATTGAAATCTTCACACCTATTTTCTGCAATCATTGCGTGTATGTGGTTCATAGCCTGCACAGCAGGGAGTGTTCAAGAAAGAAGACTGTGCTATACAACACAAAGGCAGATAGCATCAAAAAGGATCTTTGGACCCCTTTCAGCACAAACATCTCTTTTGTGTCAAAGCATGCGGGAAGGAACCTTCCTTAATAATCTCTAACATTTATTGAATACTTACTATACATGCCAGACACTGGGTTAAGCATTTCAATTGTATACTCTTTTATAATTCCCATTTCTACTCTTTCAGCTATTTTTAATTAGCATCATAATCTTTATTTCATATATGAACAGGCTAAAACTCAGAGGGCTTAAGACACTTGACTAAGATCACAGAGTTTTAATGAGGGAGTCATTTTTCAAATCCACATCTGCTTTGATTCTAAAATGGGTAGGCTGAACTGCTATGCAATACTGCCTCCCCACTTAGAAGCTACCCTGTTCTTTAAAGAGTCTCTCTCCTAAATTTCCATCCTACAGGAGAATAGAAGGAAAAATAGAAGCAGAAGAAAATACCCATTGGTGAGGGGAATATAAAGTCTGTGAGTGAAGAATCCACGTCTGTCCTTTACAAACTCTTATCTTTAGCACACAGTTCTGTGCCTGACACATATTAGGCATTTAATGATTGCTCAACTAAATTGCTGAGTTGGAGTGTTTTTTTAATCCTCAGCCTTTTGAACTAACAGTTCTTCATTCAAAGCTATTAATATGCAATACTCTTTGGGGAGGGGAGAAACAGGCATGCGCTAAGTGTGCTGTTGAGAAATACATACACAACATACATGTAGTAGATGAGCATCTGCCGGTGGTGCAGATACCCACAGACATCTATATTCAGGAAAGGTGGTAAAGTAGGTACCACTTCGCTTAATGTTATTGACAGGTTCTTGGAAACCACGACTTTAAGTGAAACAACATATAAGGAAACCAATTTACTGTAAGCTAATTTATACAAACAAGAGTTAAGTTCCTATGATATATTTCTGGTCATAAAAACACTACCAAACTTCTTAATAAAGACCCCAAACATTTCTACTATTAAACACTGAAATAAATGTGAGCTATGCGTACATTTAAAAAAGATTAATAAAAACAAGATAACAATTTCCCCAATTATTCCAGTTCAGGGTTGTGGGTGGCCACAGCCAGTCCTAGCAGGCCAGGGTGCCAGCTGGGAACCAACCCTGAACAGGACACCATTCCATTGCAGGGCACACTCACCCACACCCACCGAGACCGGGACCATGGAGACGTGCCAATGCACTTCACGTGCACAACTGTGGGATTTGGGAGGAAACTGGAGGACCCGCAGAAAATCCGCACGGATGTGCAGAGTGTGCAAGCTCCACACAGTGGCCCCAGTTGGGAATCAATTTTTGTTCTTTGGATTATCCGAGGACCTGCTGTACTTAGGGACCATGGCTGTGCCCGAGACATGAACAGTTAAGTGGTTCTGCTGAAATGACAATTTAATCAAGTCGGTTAGTGAGAACCTGTCACAATGATTAATTGGACCACACGGACAGTTCAGTTAGAAAGTTGAAGCTGTGTCCATGTGTGAACTCAGCGGAGACGCTTCACTACCACGGCCATCACTCAGCCTTAGCGGCCCTTCCCTGCTGCCTCGGCGTCACTGCTCAGAACTGGCCCTTGAACAAAAAGGGAAGAAACAGCCTTAGCCTGCAATTAGGCTGGCACTGTGAGCGCTCCATCATTTCCAACTAGACGTCCGATCAGTTCATAGGCTCCCAAACACCCGAGGTTTGCAGGATGGCTCTTCACAGGGAAAGCTATGCCCAGAATGGATCCTGCAGGTTAATATCTGCCTCTGGTAGAAAGATTTACAATTTGCATTGGTTGTTAGTGAGCTGGCTGCTGCAAGAAAATCCCAGGATGTGGTGATCACAGCTGACTTACAGACTATAGCTTTCACATGTTTGGAGAAAAAAACCTGATACATATGCACTTTGTGGTTGCCCTGGCAGTAGATGAGGCCTTAGGCCAGGGAATTCACATTGTTGCATTTGAAGATTAAATTTACAGTCCTCATTAATCAGCAAGCACCCTTGATTGCCTCCTATCTGACTAGCACTGTAAAGGGTTCTGCAGTAAGTAAGGGAAAGAAAAAAGGCAGTGTTGTAGTGAGAAGAAAATTGCCTTCAGAATCAGACTAGGATTTGAATCCTAGAACTGCTTACCAGCTGTTTGACATTGGGCAAGGCATCTCTGAGCCTCAGTTCTCTTTTCTTCACAATAGGAATATAAATGGCAATTTTATAGGATCATTTAAAAACTATATTCAAAAATAAACAAGAAGTATCTATTTAATAAGCCTTTAATAAATGTGGGTTTGAATTTTTTCAACCACATAAAGCACACATAAAAGAAAGCCATAAGCTAAATCTCAAGAAACTTTCAGTCTATCTGTAGAAATAATATTTAGAGATTATCAGAAGCATGAAATCAAGTGTTGAGTAGAATTATTTTACCTTTTATAAACTGTCAATCATATTTTAAAATATTTTCCTTAGTTTTGGTTTTTAATAAATCTTTATTTTCTTAGTAGACAAAGTATATGGCATATTTATAATTCCAAAGCTAGATTTCAAAATAAATTTCTGATTTGGCTATCATTATACAAGACAGCTTTAAACTAAAATACTCAGATCTACCAATTAACTCTTTAAAAATGTGTCTTAAATTTCTATACTTTTTGATTAGTCGTGTAATTTTCCTTATTGCAAGATATGTTAGATGACTTCTTATGCTGTAACAAATCTATTATATCTTTGAGTCCTTCTAGCTTTTCAAGGCAAATGATCTTTTACATTATAGAATGGAAAAGTAATCCATATAATCTTTGGTGATCTATCCTTAATTTTTTTATTTTGAAATAACTACAGATTCACAAGAAGTTGCAAAAAATGTCTGTCCTTTGCAAACTCTTATCTTTAGCACACTGTTCTGTGCCTGACACATATTAGACATTTAATGATTGCTGAACCAAATTGCTGAGTTGGGGTGTTTTTTTAATCCTCAGGCTTTTGAACTAACAGTTCTTCATTCAAAGCTATTAATATGCAATACTCTTTGGGGAGGGGAGAAACGGGCATGTACTAAGTGTGCTGTTGAGAAATACGTACACAACATACATGTAGTAGATGACCATCTGCCAGTGGTGCAGATACCCACAGACATCTACATTTCTTGATGTGTGAAAAATGTCAGTATTTTGATGGAGATTTTGTTGCACTTGTAAATCACCTAGTGCTGTATAGACATTTTAACAATGTTGATTCTTCATGAGCACAGGATGTTTTTCCATTTGTTTGTATCATTTATGATTTCTTTCATCAGTATTTTGCAGTTCTTTTTATAGAGATCTTTCACCTCCTTGGTAAGTATCGCCCTCGGTATTTTATTTGCAGCTATTGTAAATAGCCTATTATTAGTATGTAGAAATGCTACTGATTTGTTTATGTTAAGTTGTAACGTGAGACTTTACTGAATTTATCAATTCTAGGAGTCTTTTGATGGAGTGTTTAGGTTTTTCTCTTCAGAAGAGCATATCATCAGTAAAGAGAAGTAGTTTAAAACCATCTTTTCCAATTTTCATGCCCTTTATTTTTTTCTCGTGCCTGGTTGCTTTGGTTTGGACTTCCAATACTATGTTAAATAGGAATGGTGAGAATGGACATCCTTGTCTTTTTCCAGATTTTAGGGGGAATGCTTTCAATTTTTCCTCATTCAGTATGATGTTGGCTGTGGATTTGTCATATATAGCTTTTATTATGTTAAAGTATGTCCTTCTATGACTAGTTTGTTGAGGGTTTTTATCGTGAAGGGGTGCTGAATTTTATCAAATGCTTTTTCTGTATGTATATTGAGATGATCATTTGGTTTTTGGTTTTAATTCTATTTATATGCAAATCACATTTATTGATTTATATATATCAAACTGTCATTGTATCCCCGGGATGAAACCCACATGATCATGGTGAATTATCTTTTTGACATACTGTTTGATTTGGCTTGTCAGTATTTTGTTGAGTATTTTTACATCTGTTCTCATGAGAGATATTGGTCTGTAGTTGTCTTTATTTGTTATGTTCTCTCCTGGCTTTGGCATCAGGGCAATACTGGCTTCATATAACAAGTTAGGGAGGATTCCGTCCTTCTGGATGTTATAGAACAGTTTCTGTAGGATAGGTGCCAGTTCTTCTTTGTAGGTCTGATAGGATTTGGCTGTGAATCCATCTGATCTGGAGCTTTTTTTGTGTTGAGAGAGTTTTTATTACTGCTGTCTACTATTGGTCAGGATTTTTATTTCTTTCTGATTCAAGCTTGAGAGGTTGTGTGTTTCCAAAAATTTATCCATTTCCTCTATATTTTCTAATTTGTGCACATAAAGGTTTTCATAGTGTCATGTATGATATTTTGTATTTCTGTGCTATCAATTGTAAGGTCTCCATTTTCATTTCTGATTGAGCTTATGTGAGTACTTTCCCTTTTAAACCTGGTTAATCTAGCCAGTGGTTTATCAATCTTGTTTATATTTTCAAAGAGCCAACTTTTTGTTTCATTGATTCTTTGTATTTTTTGTTTGTTTGTTTCCATTTTGCTTAGTTCTACTCTGAGCTTTGTTGTTTATTTTCTTATACTAGCTTTGGGTTTGGATTGTTCTTCTTTTCCCAATTCACCGAGATGTGACATTAGATTGTTAAGTAGTGATCTTTGTCTTTTTGACACATATATTTAATGCTATAAACTTCTCTCATAGCACTGCTTTTTCTGTATCCCAGAGATTTTGGAAGCTTATATCATTTTTCTCATTCAGTTTGAAAAGTCTTTTGATTTCCGTCTTAATTTCATCATTGACCAAAGGTTATTTAGCAATATGTTGTTTAATTTCCATATTTTTACATAGTTTTCAGAGTTATTCTTAAAATTCATATCTTGTTTTATTCCACTGTGGTCTGAGAGTTACATGATATGATTTTGATTTTTCTGAATTTGGTCAGACTTGTTTCGTGGCCTAATGTATGATCTATATTCTGCCACTTTTTGATAGAATGTTCTGTAAATATCTGGTAGGTCCTCAAATAATACCAAATACAAATAAATATTTAAACTTGTGAAATATTCAAAGACAATGAGAAAACCCTGAAGGCAGCCATAGGACAAAGATATTTCCTACAGAGGAACAAGAACAAGGATTACAGTGCATTTGCTTTCAGAAATCATGCCATCAAAATGACAACAAACTGCCTCTTAAATATGCTAAAAGAGAAAAATCAGCCAACCCAGAATTCTAGACCAGCAAAAATATATTTCAAGACTAAAGGAGAAATAAAAACATTCTCAGCAAAAGAAAAACTAAAGGAATTTATTATTAACAAATCTACTCTATAAGAAATGTTAAAAGAATTTAAGGAAGAAGAACTTGAATCAGAAACATGGATCAGTCAGAAATATGAATGTTCACAAAGAAACGAAGAACCTTGGAAATGGAATAAATGAACATAAGATAAAAATCATTTGAATGCATAATTACCCTAAAAGAACTATCTAAAATAAAATTGTAACAATGTATTGTATGATTAAAGCAAATGTAAAAGTAATATATATAACAATAGCACAAAAGATGAAAGGGAGGAGTTTGGAATCTATTGTTGAAATTCCTGACAATATAAGTAAAGGGATATAACATTACGTTAAGGTAGACTCAGGTTAGTTTAGAAAATATATTGTAAATCTTGGGGCAACCACGAAAAGTAATTTCAAAAAGAGGTAAAATCTCAAATTCACAAGAGATAAAATGGAATCGTAAAAAATGTGGAGGCATCCCAAGAAAAGACAGTAAACGAGGGAGAGAAATAACAGATGGAACAAATATAGAATGAAAAAACTACCACCCGTATGATGTATTTTAATCCAAACATATCAACAATTATTTTAAATGTGAATGGTCTAAATAATCATTTATAAGAAAAATCTTGTCAGAGTGTATGCAAAAAGCAAGACCCAAACATATGCTCTTCATATGAAACCCACAAAGGCATAGATAGGTTAGAAGTGAAAGAGTGGAGAAAAATAGGCCATGCGAACACTAACTAGAAAAAAAAAAGCTGAAATATCAGACAAAGTAAACTCGACCTTAGACACTGGTAGAGGTGGGAGTGTCAGAAGATAGCTATGACAACGGAACTACACCAGTAGCTGTCATCCTGGTGACTGCAAGATTGATTCAGCTTGTAGCGAAAACAGTGCTTTTCTTCCTGTATTACTTGGTAAAGCCGAAAGACATTTCCAGTTTGAGGCAGACCTCTATTTTTTTTTTTGATCTAGCTACTCTGATAAACATGATAAAACAAAATTGTACAAGAGTCATTCTGTGAGAGATCCCTGGATTTCCTGGACAAAGAAATTACTGGGTCTGGATCATCCCTGTTCCCCAATCTGAGGAAATTGACCCAAACTCAGCTTTCCATAGCTCTGCAGTCCATCTTCTTCCAGAAAAATGATTATAATTTCCCATGGGCCTCAAGTTTTCCAGGTATCGAGTAGTTCCAGTCTAGTGCTGTAAATTCCAGCACTCCAAATCCAGAGTTCATACATCAAGCAGTCCACCATCTTTCCAACAAAATTGCTGTTATGCTTGTACAAAGTGACTAAGAGTTTGGGGGAGGAGGGAGGCCTCATCCCATGGGACAGACTCACAGAGAAGAACCCACAGAGCCCTGGCTAAATCATACCTTCCTGTGAGATGATGAGAAGATGAGGGGCAGTGGCAGGCTTACTAGTTTTTCTCTTACTTACCCTTTGTTTATATAAGTTTCTGCTTTCCCAGCAAAACCCACCCTTAACCCATACCCAGCTACGTTGAACAATGCTTTCTGAATCATTGTGCACGATAGATGGAAAATTATAATCATTGTGCACTATCTTGGCATGGAAATCTCTAGCTAAATTCTATTGAATTTTAATCACCACATACTTCCAGTGAAGCCAACTCAATGGGACTTTAGGAGACAATATTTAACAGACTCCAAGCACTTTTAAGAGTACAATGAAAACATCTCAGAAGTCATTTGATGCAGTAACTAGTATAATGTGGTTTTCCTGAGCTTATAGTGGGACTGGTAGACACTGTCTATTAAATTATATGGGAATCAGGCAAAAGGAAAGAGCCATCTATAAATGTGAAGGGCAAAGAAATTCAATCAAATTTATATATCATTGAGTTCTTTTCAAGTTCAAAGATGTCCCTCATCAAAAATAACATAGCATGTCCATGTAAGAAATTTGTTATCTATACCTCCTTTTTAAAGACCAGCAATAGAATATATAAGAAAGAAGGCTTCCAAATTTCAGATTTATATTGGTATCATAGCCTTTGAACTTCAGATAGAGTTCATATTCACCCCGAGAGAATGATGTGTGAATATCTACTTTGAATCAGTTTCCATAAACCCTTCCATAGCAACAGCTGGGATGCCATTGCCTTATGCAAGGCAGCTCATCAGGCTGAGAATCACTTATTACAAAGCGTCAAATGTAATGAGCACAGTATCATTGCTATTTCCATTTTAAAAAAAAGGAGATTATTTTAGTTCATAAAAGTCCTAAAATCAGCCCTGGTCTACAACTAAGGAAAGAAGATGAGTCTGTATCCTGCAATGAGGTAAGAGAAGAAAAATCAAAATAGAACAAAACAAACAGCCTTTTTTCCTATGATTTCTAGTGAGTCTCAAAGTCAAATATATTAATAACTTACATAATTAGATAAATTTGAAGGCTGATGCTATGAAAAATTCTGATGCTTGAATACATTAAAGGAAACATTTAATAGCTTTCATTGTTTTCATACAAGCAGACAAACAATGAAACTCCAAGTTAAGAGCCATCTTAGTTTTGGATCCTCCTGAAAGCAGAGCCTGAGACTAGGACTTGGGTGCTGGTAGTTTATTGGGGGAATTGATATCAGGAAAGGATAGCGAAGATGCTGGGAGAATAAGACAGGGGAAGAGGAGAAGTTGGTCTCCCCTGGCTTCAGAGAAAACTCTGCAGCAGCAAGCATAAAAATGCACCAAGCTCTTGAGATGGAATGAGGTCAGCATGTAGTTAATCTAAACAGTTGCTGAGGCTGGAACTAGAGGTGGGTTCAGGGGCAATGACTAGGGCACTAAAGCCATCTGCTCTAGAGCCTTCTTGATGTGATTTAATGAATGATAAGACCAAGAATTCTGAATATTTGTATTGTAAATGTTCCAGTTATGGGAAAGGTTTTTCATAAGGAAGTTGACAATGTTAATAGACCTTTCAGGTGCATATTTAAAACAGAGTGTGCAAAGATGCAATCATCACATATTCCAAACTAGTTATTATGAACTGAATATCTATGTACTCCCCAAATTTATATGTTGAAATCCTAATATTCAATGTGATGTGCAGAAGTAGGCAGTGCTGTACGATGGGGCACCAGAATGGATTCAGCCCCTCTCTCTGGAGAGGCGACCCAGTCAACCAAGCTGGTAGCAAACAGTGTTTGTATTTCCCCTGAAGAATGTAGAAATTTTATGTCAGAAACACCTGAGGTGTAAAATAATAATTATAGAAACTAAGGAAAAAAGAACAATTTCTTATAATAAGTAGGTAGGTGCAAAGGAATAATACAAAATTATATTATATCATGTATTTATATAAACAACACTAGACTAGAATATTTTTTAAAAATGAATATATTTGATTAGAGAGATATTGGTATTGTGGGTGTTTTATTTCTGGAGTTGTTGCAATCTGAGTAAGAAATAAAACATTTGAAAATGGAAATATGAATAACTTTATCCACAACACCAAAGACGTAAACACATACCAGGATTTGACAATCTGTTATAAATACAGATAGCAAATAGGCCTTGAAAATTTAGCATGAATATTTTCTACTGCTTCAGCAGCTTAAAATAAACATGAACAGCACACTAATAGAATGAAAAACAAATAACCGTCTCTAGTCTCCTTCACGCAGCTCTAAGTCAATTTCACCTTAAAGTCTGAAATTCCAGGAGCAGATGGTCGGGAGATGCGAATGGTGATCATTTATCATCAGCATATGGAAAAGGGACTTGCACAGTGTGCAGCCACAGTATTGCCACTCCTGAGCCAGGCAAGGGATTAAAACAAACTCCGGCTTTTAAAATAGACTGTTTCAGTCTCTGCTTCTTAGAATGATTCGCTTGATGCTATTTCTCTCGGTCTCGACAAGAGATTTGAGTGAAGGCTCACCCTTTATTGTAACTGCTAGAAATTAATCAGGAGTGATTGAAGCCATGTGCTACCATCATAACTTGGGTCTTACCCAGTAGCTATTCTCCATTTCAAGCAATTAAATCTCTCTGTTAATAAATTAATGCTAAACTCCTCTCCACCTTCCCACCTCATCATCCATGGTCCCTCTGGCTGGACCACTTGAGTCTAGCCTCCATCTTCAATCATGTTAAGATTAAGGTAACACACACAAGCTATCCTTCTGGCAAAGGCAAATAGGTGACTGAAGGATTTTCTTCCAGAATTCCATCACCTTTGCTAAAGAAAGCAGGGCTTTTCAACCTTAGCACTGCTGATATTTTGGGCTGGATAATTTGCCGTGGGGAGCAAGAGCGGAAAAGAGTCCCACGCTTTACAGAGTCCCTGACCTCTACCTTCCAGATGTCACTAGCAACTCCTCTCCTGGTTGTGATAACCAAAAATATTCCCAAACATTGCCAGTGTCCCCTGGGGGAGCAATTTACCCATGGATACAAGCCACCAAAATAAAGCCCAAAATCATGAAACAGTTTGTTAAAAAAATACATAAAACTAATGCATCTGAGGGTGCACATATTATGTTCCTAATAAGGTGTTTTCTATGAAGCACATGTTTATTTATATTAAATACATGGCTTGTTTTCTCATCTCTGGGCCTATCTACTTTTTAAGCCCTGTCTAACTCAATCAAGGTCCCAATGTATCCATTCTGCATTTCCCTGATTTTTGTTTTTAAAAAGCTTTATAAAGAAGTATGACCCCAAATTAAGGTTAGAACAATTCTATCAGATGGTAAGGTTTCAAAAAACAAAGACAGTGTCTTTTTCATTTGATATTTGCTCATTTGTATTATGTTCAGCATATGCCTCACATATAACAACTGGCAGAACATACCGAAAGGGCTTTGAAACAGAAACAAGACTGGACCAGAATAGCCTTATGGCCCTGCAGATCAAACAGCTAGGTGGCGCAATTCCCAACTAAACAACTATTAACAAGGGTATTTGTAGATATTGCAAATAGAAGAGACACTGAAGAAGCGATTGTTCCATCTGACCAAAGAAAAACCGAAACACAACAAAATCCCTCAAATTTAGATCAATGTGGGTGATCAAGGAAGGAAAAATGCACTCAATATTTTTGTCTTACACTTAAACACTTAGAATTTTTTTAACTATAAATATAGTGATCAACCTCATTAATTCCTGGTAGATACAAGCACTATTCTTTCTATAGTTAAATTCTGGTACCTTTGTTCAATCTTTTCTTAGGAATAAACATGCCAAACAGGTAGTAGTTATGTCAAATAACCCACAGATTTTCCCTGTCTCCCAGCCCTTAATGCTAACCCTGGGGGCCTTGATTGGAAAACATTCCTTCCTGCTGTGTGATATCACGCCTGCAAATTTAATAGGGAAAGATTTATTTTGAAAATGGAATTGTGATATTAAATGCACACCAGAGGGACCCTTTATGCAGGTTCCAGACCACTGTCAAGTTGCTTCTGCTCTACCTTTGCCCTCTACGTTATATTTAACACCACCCAATATAAAAGTCTCGGCACCATACCTCACTCCAAGGGCTAAAAATTCCACTAACGTAGGAAAACTAAAAAGGGTATAACTTACTAAAATTCTAATAGATCCTACAAAATTATTACCAGACTTCCCCAATATTCCTTGAAGCCAGAAGCCAAGAAGGACCTATTGTTGAAGGCCTCATATCCAAAGGAGATTGGCCTCTATCAAAAAATCACAAAACAACAAATGTTGGCGAGGATGTGGAGAGACAGGAACACTCTTACACTGCTGGTGGGACTGCAAATTAGTAAAAGCAAGCACTCTTAATGGGAATAGTTATCAAAGCCAAGGAAACTGATCAATAAATATTGCCCCCTGTACTTTGTTTATCACCTGAAGATAATATGGTAAGAAGTAGAACTTCTAAATTTCAAAAACAATGAGTCATTGATTCTTAACTACGAAATGATATAAGCTTACTCCTCTTCTTAGTTCTTCTATCCCCTACACATGAGTATATAACGCTCACATGTATATATAAATACATATGCATTCTACTGATGGTGTGAAGTCAACAATATTTGTTTGCTTTAATTTTAATTAACTGATGGCTTAT
>CAUYSK010077424.1:0-38946 GCA_963575035.1 Avahi laniger | reverse complement strand
CCTTTCCAGGAGTATATAAGAGGTGCTATGTCACCATTGTTTCTTAAAGCTGAATAGTACTCCATGGTATACATATACCACAGTTTATTAATCCACTCATGTATTGATGGACACTTGGGCTGTTTCCACATCTTTGCAATTTTGAATTGCGCTGCTATGAACATTCGAGTGCAGGTGTCTTTTTCATAGAGCGACTTTTGCTCTTTTGGGTAGATGCCCAGTAACGGGATTGCACGGATGGTATTTGGAGGTCGGGCCTCTGGGAGGTGGAGTCCTCATGGAGGGGATTGGTGTCCTTATAAAGGAGACCCTGGGAAGATTGCCCCTAGCACGTGAGAGTCACGCAAGAGGAGACTGTCCACAAACCAGGAATCGGGCCCTCACCAGACGCCGAATCTGCCAGCTCCTTGACCTTGGACTTCCCAGCCTCTAGATCTATGAGAAATAAATGTCTGTGGTTTACAAGCCACCCAGTCTATGCCAGCCCGTTATAGCAGCTCACGCAGACTAAGGCACCTTCTGAACCCTGTGCCCCTTGGACAAGTTGCCGGGCCTCTCTGTGTTGGTTTGGCTACTGCCTGAAACAGACCTTGAGACAGGACAAGTAATGGACTTGGGAGGGGATCCCAGAATGCAACAGCAGGGGTGAGGAGTGCAACACGAAAGGGCCAGGTGCCACTGATGGGTCACCATGGGCCGCTGGAAGTAATCCCCTTGGGGGCCTCTGGGAGGCAGTGCAGGACACGGGCCCACCTGTGGGGGAGGGAGCTGGGGCGTGTGCACACCAACCCCTGTCCCATCTGCTGACGGCTGCTCCAGGGGCCTCTGGCCTGCAGAGTGGGCTCCTGCAACCGGGTGGGCAGGGAGCACTGGGGATGCTGGCGGTCGGAACTGTAGATGCTGCGCCCCGAAATGGGGGGACCCGCAGGCAAGGAGAGGGATGGTCCAAAGTCCTTCCTCTCCCAGGTGCGGCCAGCACTTCCCACCTTCTAGCTTTGTCTTGAAGATTAAATGAGATAACGCAAGGGCTCAGTAAATACTAGTTATGATTATTGCTGACCTGAAAAATGGGTATGTCTTACTGAAGTTAAGGTCATAACTTAGATCTCGGTGAACTGCCCACCTTTGAAGGCTTTCTTTAGGACTTAAATACTTTGCTATTTTGGAAAATAAACTTTACTATGTGTTTTGCATTAAGGGAAAATGAAGAGATAAACAATGTGGGCCGAAAATGTGTTTTCCTCCCTAAGGGGTTGGGGAGGAGTGATTTCTGTGGACCACGTTTGAACGAACAAAGATTGTCTAGTGCTATTGTCTCACCAGCCGGGTGAGGGTCAACGACCTCCTCAACTGGTAGGAGTCTGTAATGCAGTAAGTCCAAGTTTCTGGAAATCCTTCCTTTCTAAGAGCATTTGAAAGTTCGTTTCTGCAGTGCGGGCCCTCGGCAGGATTTCTTCACCCGGAGGGTGAAGGACTAGTGTCCCCGCCTACGTGCCCAGAGCCTCTTGCTCAGACTTGGTCAGAACGCAGGGAGACACACCAGAGAGGGGTGTCTCAGAATGGCCCCTCCATCCCTCAGTCTTCACCACCCTGGGGTCCCGGAATAAACAGTGGGCGTGCTGGTGGATTCATAGACGACGTGGATTTGCTACCTTGGCGTTGACGTGGGCACTACTGTGTTTGTGGGTGTTTGAGACCTTTGAGTCCAGAGTGTCACCTACTCTGAAGAAGAGACACTAGAGCAGGCATCTGGGACTCGATGTCTAATGCTCTGGTGCTCAGGGACTCCGCACACCTTTGTGGTTGTGTGCTGGCCGATGGAACCTGCCATCTGCAAACGTTCCTTAAGTACATGGTGAATGAGCGATGAGTGAATGAACGGACGAACTTGGAAATGCACAGGGAGAAGAGATGGAGAGGAGCCATTTTTAACGGGAAAAGAATAGGTTTGGGGATTTGCAACTTCATTAACTGCCACCCCTCGATGGTGCTAAAAACCAGAAAGCCAAGCCGACACTTCCACGTAAATCTGAGATTTCCCTTTTTGGCTTCGCAAATTCAGTTCATGCCTGCTGTCATCCACTGGGGAGACGTGTCCCCAGTCAAGAATAAATAGTGTTTAGGCTGCTAAAAAAAAAAAGGAGCGATCGCAGCGCTTCTCATTTCAATGTGCGTCATTAATTGACTCCACGGCGCCCCATGCTGTAAGTAGAGGACAGTTTGGGGACACGGTCAAGAATCAGTCCCCTCGTCGATGCAGCCATTCTCCAGCTCTTAAAGGGGAAAATGCTGTTTTTTTTAAAAAAAAAACAAAAAACAAACACTAAAATGCATGTCAAGAGCTCTTATAAATGGAGACATCTTCGCCAGTAGGTTTTAACAAATAATGGAAACAGATCAGGATGGAAAGTGTTTCAAAGCAATTTCAAATGTTTCTAGAAGCACGCGGGGTGCGTGGTCCACACTGAACGGGTGGAGGTGAGTTTGTTTTCATTACTCTCCTACCTCCACTTCACCCAACCTCCCAGCTTTCCCAGGTAAGAAGTGTCCTGCCTCTCACCCTCCCCAGGAGGCCAAGCCACAAAAAAAGTGTCCTGGGAAATCCATCTGATCCTCAGGTGACTCTCTGATTTCCATGGTGACACTTGGTCATCGAATCACCCTCTCACTCATGCTTTTGTCCAGAGATATATATCAGGGACTATCCCACATTAGGATGATATTCCTGCCCCCGAGATTTCACCGTCCTTATAGGAGACCGAGCAAAAAATGTCAATATGGCACGAGTCTTGCTAGGATCCAGGGGCGAATGGGCACCTGTTCTACCTGGTGGGTCAGGTGAGACTCCTTGTGGAGCTGGAATCTAAGCTAAAGCCTCAAGAGTGGGTTTGAGGGAGACACAGATGGGGACCAGCACTGGCCAGGAAGGGTGTTCTGGCAGTGAGCACAGACAGTTCATGACCAGGAACCCCCATCCCATGCAGATGCCGAGACCTTTTGGTTTGAGGCCATCCCTGGGGACTTGGGCCACCTCTTTTCTTAGCCCTCTTACATCAGTATCCCAGGTGAGACCTCATGATTCCTACTCGCGAGTTCACTTAGCTGGGTCCCTGTCCCACTCTGGGGCTTCTCGTAGCTGTAGAAACCTGGCAGGCGAATGGGACAGAGGCCTTGCTTGTACGGAGCATCCGGTTTAGTGGGGAGCGCAGACGCGTTAGTAAACCAGCACGTGAGAAGGTGCTGGCTACTGTGCCCGGTTCTGTACAATGACATCGGGAAGTGTTTAAGATTATTCACATTTTACAGATGAGGACACTGGCGTGCGGGCGAAGTCTCCTGCCACATCAAAGGGCTAGAGTCCATCCTGCGAGAGTGAAGATCTCACTCAGGTCTGTCTGGGCCTCTCCATCCTGGAACAGGGTCACCGTGAATGGGAAAAGAGCCAGAAGTCTCCAGGTCTCCAAACATGCCCAGCTCAGCCCCATTTGGGGTCTCTGGGCTCATCAGAAGGATGTGGGTTAAGAGACCTGTCTTCCCCGAACCCAGGGAGCACCTCCTCCCGGACAGCTGCTCGGGCAGTTCCTGCTATGAGAGCCTCTGGGGACAAGGAGGGAGAGGTGCCCCTGCCTTATCTCATGGCCAGTGAGTGGCAGTCCCTCTTGGTCTGGTGCCAGCCACGGAACTCTGGGAACAGCCCTGCCAGGCCTCTGGGCCACTCTGGCCTTTATCTGACCGCACCCCGGGCACCTCCAACCTTTCCCCTCGGGCTGTGCTGGCCGACCTTGGCCCGTCTCTGGTGTGGGCTGGCGGGTAAGCGGGTGCCAGCCCTGCTCCTGGAGTCCTGCAAGGCCCCACCCAGTGCTCCACCTCCCTCCACCGCAGGCCTGGGGCACACAGGCCAGGGCTTCCCGGGGTGTAGGTAGGTACGAGCCCCCCTGGAAGGACACACACAGCTTCTGAAAAAGTTAGGAGCAGCTGAAACGTCTGAGACAGAATTCAGGAATGGGTATAGGGGCCTCTCCTTTTCCCCCTTTGCCAGGCCAGACATTCTCTCTCTCTCTCTCTGTCTCTCTCTCTCCCTGTCTCTCTCTCTCTCTCTCACACACACACACACACACACACACACACACACACACACGCACGCACTCATGCACGCACGCACGCACACACACTCCCCTGCGTTTAAACCCTGGGTAACAGCTTCTGTTTTACCAGGGGTTTTTGTCCTCCGAACACTGTATCAAGCTGACACTCGTGGTCTCATTTAATACTCACTTTTTTCCTAACGTCTCTATGAAGGAAGGACTCCCCCTCCACACTTCCCATTTTACAGATAAATCAACAGAGGTTCAGAAAAATTAAGCAATTCTGCCCAAAGCCTCAGACAGCTCATTAAGTGACTGAGTCTGAATTCAAACCCACAGTTTTTCAACTCCAGAGCCCACATTCCCAGCCACTTAGTAGCTTTGTAACTTTGGGCACGTCATTTAATCTCTCTTGGCCTCAGGGTCCTCATCTGTAAAATGGGGATAACTGTAACACCCAACTTCAGAGGCTTTGGTGAGGATTAAATGAACAGGCTGATGACAGGAGCATGTGGCCTGGCTGGAGCCAGGGACGTCACAGTAAGTGGCAGCTGACATCTGTGCCAGTGTCGTTATCAGAGACCCCAGAAACCCATTCCTACCTGAGAGCACCCTCTTCACTTCCCCAGCGTTGTCTTAGCATCTCTTGCCCTAGACTCTGTGCCCTCTCTCTTGCCTTAAAGCCACTAATTGCTTTGTTTCTTTTCTGGCCTCCATATCCTACATACCACAAGGCTCAAAGATTCCTTTATTATTATTATTATTATTATTATTATTATTATTTCTGTGCAGGTACATACTGGGGTGCCAGCCTGGTATCCTGGCATCGATTTTTTTTCTAAATCTCATGCATACTTTTCCCCCAACTAATTTAATGTCCTGGACTGGCTTATTTTGCAGAAAGAGTAACAATTCAAAGTGAGGAACTCTCCTACCCCAATAAATATATAAAGTACATTGTCAGTAGATCCTGGGTTTAAATGACAGTTCTCCCACTTAGGCGCTGTATGACTCTGGGCAATTTACTTACCATCTCTGAGCTGTGTTTCCTGTTTCGGATTGGCAATGGATGATATGGCGTGCGGAGGCTGTTCATGGGGATTGGGAGTGAGTTCAACGAGAGAATAGCAAGCCTGGGCCTGGCACATAGTAGATGCTCAACAAAATAATCAGAGTCTGGCTGAAACAGAGGTAAACACCACAGGTAGTTTGGGGGAAAAGACAATAAAGAAATGCACTTTATTTGGGTAAATGTACTAGGGGAAACAGGAAAGTGGAGCAAGGTGGGCCCTGGCCAGGAATGAGGTCCCAGCACCACACCGTGTCCCAAGCGAGGCAGGACCTTGGAAGACTGCAGAAAGCAAGGTCGCTTCCTGGTGAAATCCTTGAAAGCAGGGCTGAGCCTCCTTATCAGCCAGCTCAGAGTCCGCGGCCCCAGCGCAGGATAGCTGTGCGTGTGTGAGTGTGTGCGAGTGCCCCACTGTGTTTATCGGGCCCCTCCCTGCCGCCAGCGGTTCAGCTGCCCAGACTTTGAACACGGTGGGGCTTGGATGTGGCAGCACCTCCTTCCCTGGAGGAAACCCCAGCCTGTTTCTCAACATCGGTTCACCATAAAAAAGGGTTGAAAGTCGACTGCCGGAGTTTCACAAACAGGATGGCCAAGGCCAAGATGTTGCTTGGGCGCCAGGATTCCTGGCTCCTGCCTCCGGCTGCGGCTGCGGGATCTCCGCGGAATCACGTTGCAGGTGGTGATAGCGCCTGACTGACTTTGCAGAGTGGCGTAGGATAGTCAGATCCCCGTCAGCAGATACCCTTTCACCCTCAGAGGACGCCTGGGAGGGGCACGTTATTCTACCCATTTCAGAGTTGAGGAAACTGGGAGGCAAAGGAAATGATGCCTGGGAAACAGCTCCTCCAAGAGCACAGACTCGCTCGTGTGTGGCGCACTTAACCTTCACCGCGGCTGGGCCCTGTGCTGGGAGCCCAACGTGGGCCATTTTGCTAAATCCTCCTAACGACCCTGTGGGGTTAGAATTCTCCTCACCCCATCGAATGAAGAAGAAACTGTGCTGACAGAGGTTAAGAAATGGCCTAAAGTCTCCCAGCCAGCGAAAGTTGGAGCCAGAATTTGAAACCAAACAGTCAGTCTCAGATACCCCCACCACCCTGAACCCCAAAGGATGCTCTCCAGCCGAAGGGCTCTCAACGGTGGCACCGATAACAATCTGGGATGAGTCATTCTTTGTGGTGGCCTGTCCTGTGTGCTGTCGGGCGTTTAGCAGCATCCCTGGCCTCGACCCACTAGATGCCAGTAGCAACCACCTCCCTTCTGTGACAACCAAATATGTCTCTAGGCATTGTCAACTATCCCCAGAAGTAAAATAGCTCGGGATGAGAGCCACCGCTCCAGACCTATGTCAGGTACTGTGATGATTATTCAAAATTATGGTTTGACTTGAAACTGTGGTGATAGTCACTATGTCTTTGCCAGTGTCAAGTTGGCATTTGGTCAGGTGCTAACTCAGGCAAGCTTCAGCTAGGGTGACCCCATAATTTATTATCCAAACCAGGATTCTTTAGAGATGAAAGCAGGGACTATTAAAAAGGACATCAGGATGAAGGCATACATTGGCACCATCGTGGGTACGCGGGGATGAATGTTTGCCCTGCTTTGGTAACCCCCTCCTACCTGATCTCCAGGTAAGATGGCCAGGTGCGTGACTCTGAAGCTTCTTATTGGCTATTGATACCTTCACCCGGTGGGGCTGGGGGTCCTACCTTAAGGGCTCCGGAAATCATAGCACTGGCTACTTCTAGTCTCTCCTATCCCTCAAAGAGACTCCTGGCTGGGCCACATCTGCAGACAAGCTCTTGATTTTCTTAAATTAGTTAGAAAATGGAAAATGACCTCAAGGAGTTGGCACCAGTTTTCTTCACCTTCTGGCTCAGCCGAGGCCACGATGCTAGAGTTCTCAGTGTCATCATGTAAATTACAGGGACCCAGGTTTTACTTGGGAGCCACAGTTTGGGGGATATTTTTTCCAGCCAGCTCTGCTGAATCATCTTTAATTAGGAGAGGGGTGAGCAGTGTTCCCTCCTTTCAAGACATATGATGATGGCAATGATGGTGATGATGATGACGATGACTATGGTGATGTCACAGTAATTGAGGACTCACCATTGACTTGGTCTTGTCATGAGCACTTAAGAGTTTTTTCATTTCCTTCTTACTACAGCCTTTGATACTACCTTTATACCCATTTGATGGATATGAAATTTGAGGTTCTAGGAAAATAAGTAACTGGGGGAAGGTAGTAGGGTTGTTCAAAGACAGAGTTGGAATTCAAGGGCAGGTCTATCAATTCCAAAGCCCATGGAGCACTGCCTCTCGGTGTCACATGGTCTGTGGTCACCTGTCTACTGAGCGCCTATTCCAGGAGTGATGCTAAGCACTGATAAACCGAGAGACAGATGAGTGTCTCCCTGCCCTCCAGGAGTCCATGGTCTACCACGGGAGACAGAGGACACAGCAGGGAGTGGGAGGGGTGCCTGGCACATGTTCTTTCAGAGCAAAGTGCAAGGAGTCCCGGGGACACAGTGCGTTCCTTGAACCAAGCCTGCATTGGAGGAGGGGTTTGTCTGGCCCAGCTCTCAAGAGGGCAGAGTATCTGAACAGAGTCTTGAGGGTTGAGTAGAAGCTAAGCATGAAAAGGAGAAGAGAATGCCGGGCAGAGGTACCAAGGTGACCGAGGCAGACCAACGTGGGAGGAGATGTACAGTTCATTGTGAGTGGAGGGGTCAAGTCCAAGGCAGGACCCCAGAGGAGCTTGTGCCAATGCAGTGTGCAACACACGCACTTACACACACACTCACACACAGAATTCCGTCACAGCCTGCAATGCTGATGCCACCAGACCCCTCCTATCTTTAGAGTGCCCGAGAGTTCCAACTCTGCCTCCTGGTTTGATGAGCCCTGGGAGGGAACATTATCTTCCTCCATCTTCCCACTCCTCTTCTGCAGCAGGCAGAATAGCACCCCCTTTCCCACCCCACACCCCCAAAGATGCCTGTGTCCTAATCCCTGAGCTGTTTGCGAACGTAGACGGGGATATGTTATGTGATGAACGTGTCACAGGAAGATTAAAGTTGCAATTGGAATTAAGGTCACTAGTCAGTTGACCTTGAGTTGGGGAGATTGTTATGGATTTTCCGGGTGGGCCCAATTTAATAACAAGGTTCTTATAAAAGGGTGGCAAGAGGTCAGAACCAGAGGAGACGTGACAATAGAGGCAGAGGTTGGAGCAATGTGATCTGAAAATGGAGGAAGGGGCCGTGAGCCAAGGCATGCAGGTGGCCTCCAGAGAAGGAATAAAGGCAAGAAAACAAATTCTCCCCTAGAATTTATCCTCCAGAAGTAATGCAGACCTAAGACACCTTAATTCTAGCCTAGTGAGACCCACGTCAGGCTTCTGATCTCTGGAACTGTAAGGTAATAAATTTGTGTTGTTTTAAGCAACTAAGTTTATGACAATTTGTTACAGAAGCAACAGGAGAGTAATACATCTTCCTCTCTGGAAGATGATTCTTTGCCTTGGTTGGGTAAGCCACAGGGTCACTAGCACTACACTGGCTGGGGTGTAGTCTCCTGGTGTCCTGGGGACTTAAGGACGTCCCTTCCTGGTCCGGAAGCGGGAATCCACTCCTGGCCCCAAAGGACAGAAATGCCTCTCATAAGTGGCACTGACCACACCCAGGAGAGCTTTGATTACATGGAGGCCAGGAAGGGAAGGGAAGCAGCCGGCCTTGGGTGTCAGGAAGTCCAGCAGCAGGTCCACCATCCACGTGGCCCTTTGGTTATATCCAATCTCTCATCATCACACACTTCTTCTTCTTTTTTTTTTTTTTAACAAAGACTATAATATTATAGTCAAGCAGCTGGGTATTTATTATTCATACTGTTTTCTAAAAAAGAATGTTCTGGCTTTAATTAGAATAAAAAAATACAAGCAGTAGAAGTATTCAAATATCACAGGGCTTCATTATTTACACCGTTGATTTCGACAGGCAGATAAACACAGAGTAAGACGTGGGCTCTGCACTATTTAAAGAGCAAAGCAGCAGTAATCTGCATTTAACTCTGTGCACATGGGTGAGATCCCGGACCTGTGTGTGCATGGCCCCGTCGTTGTGGAAGACACAGATTTGCAAAGGGATTTTGGCCAAAGCAATTATTAATGCAGATAGTAGCTTGTATTGAATCTATGCCACGTGCCAGGATGTTCAGTAAGCGTCTTCCATCCGTTGGTCGGCTCATTTCATCCTGGGAGTTTACCTGGATGAGGTAAGCATTTTGGTCCCATTTTACAGATAAATCAACTAACTTCAGAGAAGGTTAAGTGACTTAAGTGGCAACCACATGACCACAGTGGGGTAGATATTTGTGCCAGGCCAATGGGCAAAAAGTGGCCATTAGGATCACCCTGGGAGCTTTCAAAACCCAATGCCCAGGTCACATTCCAGACCTAGTAAGTTGGAGTGTCTGGGGGTGGGAGGCAGCAACGGGGCATTGTAAAGATGCCCCAGTGACCCCAGGGTGCTGCCACATTGGGGAACCCCTGCTTTCCACCCACCTTCCTGCCAACACCCCCTAAACCCTTTTGAAGCACATACTATTATTGACCCATTTTAGAGATGAGGGATTTGAGCCTCAGAGAGGTCCTGTGGCACCCACTGAATTGGGAATTGAGCCAGAACATTCTAGAACCCTCATCTTTAACCACAAAATGCCTTCCTAGTGGGATATTGTTAGTGGGTCAAAGAGGCTTTTTCCAGGAGAGTGCATTGCGCCTTGGGGACGTATAAAAATTGAATCGAGCTTTTTCTTATCTTGTGGTTTCCACTTCTTTGAACAACTGTGAAAGCAAAACTCCTTTTGCTGTGAGCATCCGCCTTTTTCCTCTGGAGTGTTAAACCCCTGATTGAATCCACTTAAACCTATAGGTTTTCTTTAAAAGCTGCAGCAGCTCCCAGGGCTTGGTCCACATGGACCTCGGGTAGGCCCAGGAGGGCTTCTGCGTCCAAGCCCCCAGCAGAGTGGCCTCCTGGTGCCCTGAGCCCTGACCTGGACCCCACAGTCCCTGTCCTGTGGGACAAACACCCTTTTCTACAGCAGCCAGGGCTCTCAGAGCAGAGCCTAGGACCCTCCACACACAAGGGATTTGGGTCATTTCCTCTCTTAATTTGTTATAACTAAGTAGGGAATCAACTGGTATCTCCAAGACTCCAAGACATGGATGAAAAACCTCTCCTTGGAAAGTTTGGACCATGAGTATTAATTATCCAGTCTGCAAACACAACCAGGCAGCACTGGCTGCATGTCTGAGCTGCTGCTTCTCTCCATCTCTCTAACCCCCTCTCGTGTGTCCCCAGTTCTCTCTCCCTAAGCCTTCCTCCTCTGGGCTTTCTCAGACCACATCTCCCCTCCTGTGTGCACACCCGCTTGCTGCTGTAACAAAAGACCACTGACTTTGTTAATGGCTCACAACAACATACACTGATTCTCTCATGGTCCTGGAGACCAGAGTCTGGACTCCAGGTATTGGCAGGATTAGTTGTTGTTTGGAGACTCCAAGGGAGCCTCTGTTCCCTGGTTGTCTCCTAGCTTCTGGTGGAGGGTGGCGGTCCCCGGTGCTCCCTGGCTTGTGGACACAGCGCTGCACTCTCTGCTTCCATTGCCACGTGGCATTCTCTGCCCTGCGTGTGTCTCTGGGTCTCTGTATGTCTTCTTATAATGACCTCGGTGTTTGGATTGGTACCACTCTACTCCATTATGATCTCACTTAACCAATTACAACTCCAAAGAGCCTATTTCCATGTAAGTTTATATTCTGAGGTTCCGGTGGATATGACTCTTAGGAAGACATTATCCACCCCAGTACACCTATCTGCCATCTTGCCAAATCAATGTTGCTCAGCTGTGTGATCTAAAACATACATTGGATTGTGTCACTTGCCTGTTGCCCTGAGAATACCATCTAATGCCTTGGTCAGCCTCTGCGCTCAATGGCTCAAGCTGCCTCTTCAGCCTCAGCCCAGAGCACACTGCCCTGCGCCCACCTCGCGGGCCTCCATCCTGTGCCGGGTTCGCTCCTCTAGGCCGTGCCTCTCTCTGCCTGGGGAAGATCCCTCCCTGGCCTGGAGCAATTCCTGGCACAGTGCATACCAGTTGGAGGAATGAATAAATTCAATGAGCAATGACCATTTCATAAGTGTCTACGGTATATTCATCTTTGCGCCCTGTGCTGGGACTCGGAGGAGAGCATGTGCCCTCTCCAGCTGGGGAAACGGATCTGTAAATAAGTCATCAAGTGCAGCGAGACAGAGGCAGTAAAAGATGTCTGAGCCGATAGCCCAGGAGGCCCTGGGGAGGGAAGAACCGACTTGGCCCGTGGGACTGGGAGGGTGTCAGGGAGAGCCTCCCGGCAGAGAAGACTTTTAAGCAGAGTCTGGGAGGAAGACGTTTAGTCTGACTCCCAGCTGCCAGGAGCAGAGATCCAATCAAGTCACTGCAAAATGGAAGGAGGCTGTTTTCCCTCCTGAGGGGCTTGTAGTCCTGGACACATCTGCAGAGGCTCTGAGCCTGGCCTTCTCCATCCCCGGGCTGTGTTGCTCTTTGTCAAGAACTCAGGCAACCATGCAGAGGGCCCGGCTGTGAAGATTGTGAGTTTTAGGAGAAACACACCCAGACAACAGTTCATTTCTTCTTCCGGGAAACAGGGAGCTGCACTAAACCTCTTCCAGAGTGTTTTTGTGAAGGTAAACTGAGGCAGTGCATACACTGTGCTTAGCACATAGAAACACTCAAAAGCATTCAGCTTTGCCGCTATTGTTACCTGCATCATTATCAGTTGCCTTCTTCCGCTTGCTTATTGCTTTTGCATCCTCGGAGATTCGCCCGGCCCAGCATCCTTCAGCCTCTCTATAAACACCCCTTTTTCTTTTAGATCCTGCCAATGGCTAGCTCAGGCTCTTAATGTCCGAGTTCAGATGACCAGAAAATAAAAGAGAAGCTGGCTGACCAGGAGTCCACGATCTCAGATCACAAGGTTGCCTGTGGTTGGACCTCCCTTGGTCTAAGATGACTCTTCCTTTAGGTCCCTGGGATGGAGAGGAGGGGCTGGCATGGCAGGGCTGCCTGGACCCCGGGGCTGGGTTGCCCAGTTCCCCTAAGGAAGGGTTAGCAGACGCAGTCACCTGAAATAGGCCCAGCACTGAGGACTAATTGGGCAGAAGAACCTTCAGGGAACAAAATAGCAGAGGACAGAGACCTGTGTTCTTCTTGCATTATCCTCTGCTTAAAGAGAGACTCCGGGGCGAGGTCCTGACTCAATCAAATGAGGCAGAAGGGGCTCAATTTCCCAACCTCTGCAACCCTCTCCTGTAAATCCTGCCATTGAGGAACCCTGACTGGCCCTGGGGATTTGCCAGCCACGCAAATTAGCTCTGGCCCCCGACCCCGGTCTAACTCTGCCGGGGCATGGCCAACCCCCAAAGAAATCACTCTGGAGCCAACTCTGTAGGTGCAGCCCAAGGGCTGTGGGAGCCTTTGTGTGTCCCCATCTGCAAGCCCAGGCTGCCAAAACATATTGGGAGCGTAATGAGAAATAACGGAATCAAAATAATGTAAAGGAAATAAGTGCTGAAGAGGATAATCAACATCCTTTCCGAATAGATTTCCTGCCAGGGAGACGGGAGCAAGGGGAACGTGTTACCCCTGGGGCCCAGGCAGACAGTGGTCCTGGAAAGGAGAGGAAAAAAAATAACTTCCTGGAAGAGAGTCTTTTAATTGTTCTTCTGAGAGGGAGGCAGGAGCTGCCAAGGCCCGGAACGAGTGCCCTGTTATTGGGGTGACGGCATTTGCTCAGCCATGGGGGAAGCAGAGGACCCCCCATGCACAGGCACGGGCCCCGCAGCGGTGGCTTCTCGGGGAGCATGGCTTGAGTTCGGCACCGGGGAGGCGGCATGGACGTGGCAGGTCACCCACGTGCCAGAGGAGGGTGGGCTTTGGAGAACAGCTGGGTCACCTCTGTAGCATGGCGACTTGGGGTGACTTTCAGGCTTTCTCCAAGTCTAGCTTTCTTCCTAACAAATTCGAATCCTACCTCATCTGTAAAACCTCATCAGTAAGAATCTTAGGCACCGTTTTGGCTGACTACAGGGCTTAAATACGATGATATATGAAAACTGTGGTTCACCTGATCTCCTCTCTCTTACTCACTTTTGTTTCCCCTCTCTCTCCCTCCCCTGCCTCATTGCTGGGAACAGGGGGGTGCATTTGCTTTGCCCACCAGCCCCCTTGGGAAGCAGAGGACACGCTTTGGAACCAGGACAGAAAACCTGCCGTGGCTGCTTTTCCATTTCATTCTTCCGCTCACCCCCACCCCTCTGGGGCTGGCCTGGGTTTCAGCTCAGGGAGGTGGCCTGGGGGGACCCGAGCTCGTATCCAGGGCACCCCCGTTTCACTCCCTGCTCTACTTCTCTTTGTGGCCTAACCACAGATGTTTCTTCCAATCTCATATTTGAAAAGTCTGCCCCTTGTTTTCACACCATTTCCTGCCAACTCTTTATGACAATCTTAACAACCGCCATGAAATTAAACCTTCTCACCTTAACAGAAACGGCAAGCGGCACCCCGGGGGGAGTGTGTGGCTCCCCTCGTTTCTCCGATTGTCTTTTGGGCCTCATCCTTCAGCTCTGAGCCTACATACAGCTCAGGATAAAAACACAAATAAAACAACCAACATAATAAAATAGCTGGCTTATTGAGCACTCAGTGCTTTCCATTGCTTCATTTATTCTCCAGCCATCCCTGAGAGGCATGATATCATTCACCCCATTTTATAGATGAAGAAACTGAGGTGCACAGAAGTGAGCAATTTTCTCAAGGTCTCCGCACTAAGGTTCGGGGCCAGGATTTGAACCCAAGCTGTCTGGTCCAGAGTCTGAGTATTGAGCTGGACCCTGCTCCAAGGGAACATGATGCTTTCTGCCAATTAGCACACAGGTAAGAGTGAGAGCAGAGAAGCAACAGCGCACCCTGGCAATGTGCTGGATGCCAGAACAGTTGTCAGGACCTCTGTCCTGAAATAAATCCAGTGCTTGAGGGCTGAGAGTCAGTAGCCCAGAAATCCCCTGATAAGCATCTCGGGGCAGGTAGGTGGCCTTTGAACGACAGGATCGTTGTAGGATGCCCGGTGTAAGCAAACCCTTTTCCAGGAGAAGTGACCCCACCCGTACCACGTTCCAACCTGGACCCCGAGCTGCGGCCCAGTTAGATTATCACACCGCACAAGGACAATTCATTTCTCAACCTCTATCTTATCTCTCTGATCTCACAAGCCATCTCCAAGTTTACTTTCTGGTTCCCAGTTCCCGGCACCGGCAGCTCCGTGTGGCAAGAGCTCAGACACGCCTGATTCCAAGTGGCAGACGCACACTCCAGAGCTGGCTGCACGCTCCAGGCCGGGTTTTTCATAATGGGTTTTCAGAGCAGCCTGTTCCGTGATGTGTAATTGTTAGCAGTTGTAAAAAGATAACTCACATTTTTAAAAGCTTAAAGCTTGCTCTGTGCAGATAAAAACTGTGACAAATTATGTTCCGAAAAATCATAAAAGTAGAGAGAGACATGTTAATAACCAAAGGTGGCGCTTCATTTAGAGGTCAGCCAGGGCTATTAAAGTGGTCAGGAATTTCAAGCTTTGGCAGTTGTGATTTGACCATATCACTTATCTCCTCCAGCCCATGCCTAAGTATCTCTCTCTCGGTAAAAAAATAATCCACAGACAGTAATATGAGAGGTCAGGGTAACTGGGGAGAAAAGCAATATTGCCAAAATAAGCCCGGCTTTCAAGGAGAGCCGTTCAGATTCAGCAAGGCCATTTATTGCTTGGGCTACCCACATATACCTGGGGATACACTTGTACACACAGTCTCCAACATGCATGTCCAGGTGCACACACAAACACACACACACACCCCTCATGAAGTAGCCATGGGAAGATTTTTCTAGAAAAAATGAGAAAAACGATCTAATGATCGTTTTTTAAACGATTTAAATGAAATTGTTTAAAAATGATTCAATGACAGGCGTGAGAAAGACCATCTGGTTTTCCCAAACTTAAAGAAAAAAAAAATGTATTCCTCTAGCCAAGGTAGAAGCAAATCCAAAAGATACATGACCTTCAGCCAGGGGGAGAGACTCCAGGGTTTCACATCCCACAGTGGACGAGAAGGAGTTGGGTGGACTCTGACGGTCGGCTGCTTGGAAAATAGGAGATTGGCCAGAGGTTGATCGAGTCTATTTAAATGTTTGTCACCCCTGCCTGTACCCCCCACAACCAGACAAGTCTTATAGTCTCGGGAGGGATCAATTTTCTGGGGTAAATTATTGTTTCTGAAACAGACTCATATTCCACGCCGCAGGGACTGAGGTGGTAAGACAAGGTAATCGAACCAGTCTTAAGAACGGACCTTGGGAAAAGCCCGAACTGCAGGTCACGCTAACTGAGTTTAGGCTTTAGGATGACTCAGTTGGGTACAGAGAAGCAGGTTGCTTAACTTCTCTGGGCCTTGGTTTTGTCACCTGTGAAATGGACGTGGGAATGTGTGTAAAAGACACTAATGCAGTGATTCTGGTGCTGACACTATAATCCCCCAGCCCCTTTCCTCGAGATACTCTAAATTTTCCTGTATGTTTCTGTGTCCTGAAGAGATCAGCCAGTTTCAGTCATTTTTTGAAAGCGCTAATTTTTTATGCCATTTTATTGGCTATTGTTTCTTGGCAAGAGATAAGGAAAAACAAACAAATATAGGTTTATATTTAATAGAAAGAGAGAGCTCTGCTGTGATAAGGAGATTGCCCATAGTTGGTTGGTTGTTTATTTTTAACATACATAATACACATCCAAGAAAAAATAAAAATAAAATAGCAAAATGGCCTCTACATGTTGCAGAAAAGTAGCACGTAGGCTGCATGTGGTGGCAGGTGCGTTTGCTCTGAGAGGCCTCCATTCGCGGATGATGTTCTGTGGTAAGAAATCCATCTGAGAGCAGACATTTGGCTTTTTAAATATCTACATGATTTAGCTTACTATAATGTAGAAATCTTAACAGCCAAGAAATATCAACTTTCTGCAAAGGCTATAAAATTCATGCTGTTTATCCACAGGCCAGACCAACACATACAACCTGGGCAAATATATGTAGCCAAGTTTTAATGCACTATAAATAAACATAATTGTGCATTTATTTATTTTAATTCTTCATAGATCTTGTACACCACTTAAGCATTGAGAAAGGGGAAGTAAGTGAAACCAGGAGAGTGGACACTATAATTTAGCACTAAGTCTGAAATGAATCCTTAGCAAAACTCAGTGGAAATGTTGACACAAGAATCTCACCACAGTTACAAGCTCACTGTGTTTTTGCTTGTTCTTAAAGAAATGATTACTATTTATTATTTATTTACAACCTACTATGCACTCTGCTAACAGCTTGGGGAGTTCTGCCCTCAAGGAGTTAAATTAATAAGAGATTACCTATATCTTTTCATTGGAATCCTCCTCACATGATGAAGATAGTCTTCTGTAATTCTTAAATATCATTTGTAAATATTTGGTTTTATTGAGGTTACCAGAATTACTTATAAGTAGCAATTATTGGGAATGAATCTCAAATATTCTTGACCTAGACATTAGAACTTTAGTTCATTCTCTTTATCCTATTTAAACATACTTCCCTGCTCAAAAGTCTAGGCGTATATAGGTGATCAATAAGTACCCATTATTACATCATTGTAACAAAGACTGTGCGCACACACATACACACACACTGCCTCAGAGTGGAATTCACTGGTCACCATTGCCTTACCCAGCACACATTGACTATTCACGTATAATGATGGACCAGACTTAGAGCAATATCAAGATGACGCTAATAACTTCCCATTGGGACTAATGCTTTGACCTGGTGGTTTTTGTTTTTCTCCTTTAGTTGTGGATGTTGGGATTTTAAGGATGGATTTCCATCTAGCTAGTAAGGATATAAATAGATATCAAAAACAGAGCCTCCCTTGGCCCTGTGTGCATTAAAATGACTTTTTATCTCTTAGACACGCTTATGGGAAGGGTTAAAAGGGAGAGATGTGAGATGAACAATCGCATGCAAATGCTTAGTACAAGGGAGGGCGCCATTGTTCAGTGGGTCTTGGAGGAGAGAGCGTTCTGCTGTTGCTGGGTGTGTGCCGCAGGCTTCTGGAATGGTTAGGAGAGAATTTGCTGGCTTTAATAATGGAAGATAATAATAATAACAAAACCAAAAACAGGCATAACTTTTTTCAGCAGATGATTCATCCTGGGAAAATCTATATTTGAAGCCTTGGGATATAGTTAAGCTTTGAGCAACTCAATGACTGAGCATATAGCCACCTCTAAAGACAGGTTAGCACTTAACAGCAGTTAATGTATGACTTCGAGAAAGTTTCTCAGGCTCTCTGAGCCTCAGTTTCCTCTTCTGTACGATGAGGTTGATCACATCAACCAAATTGAGTTTTTATTTATAATATCCTAATCTCTCTGGTTGGAACTCTACCTTCTTTGGGCTCTGAGGATGTCTCACGGCTTGTCTTTTGGGTCTCACCTTCTGTCACCTTCTTGGAAGCATCCAAGGCCCCCTTTCTGAGTATGTTGTCATTATGTTGTGTCCCATTTCTCTTCCTCTTCATCATCATACATCGCAATTCGTGATTATATATTTTATACAATATAAATTATGTATGTATATATAATTACATATTTATTTACCTACTTATTTTCTTTCCTCTCCCCCTAAACTCCTATCTCTGAGGACAGGCTCATGATTTCCATCCATCAGAGCCTAATAAAGTGCCGGGTACCTAGTAGGTGTTCAAGAAGCAGCTATTAAATATTAATAAATTGATGAATGTTGAAAAATCAAGTTAAGAACCAAGTTAAGTATGTAAAATATAATCTTATTATTTAAAGCCATAAGGAGATACATGCTTGCCTATGTTACAAGGGAAAGTTTGGAGTTTATCATTTCATTTTCTTCATTTTTTTTTCTTACATAGAGAACATATAGAGCTTAAAATTGAAAAAAAAGCATAATTTTATGCATAAAAATGAAATGAATTTTAAACCTTCACTTGGGCAGATATAAAATTCATATTAGAATTGGCAGTCCATTAATCACTATTCTCGGTGTAATCCAATGAGCAACTCTGCTCCCTTTATAAGTTAAATTGATTCATACATATTGGCAAGGTAGCTATTTCCCTCAAAGGGAGTTGGGCTGTATATTAATATCTTATTATCGTTTTTATGTTCAGGTGACATGATCATTATTTCATCTCAGTCTGTTTATAAGAATAAATGCCTTCGGATGGGGGTACTGAAAAAAACCCCACCTATGTCTAGCAATCTCTCAAGGGAACTACATGCAAAACCCTCCTTTGGCCTTTGGCTATAGCTGTTCTCTGAAGACCTCTGCTGATCATGTCTCCAAGGTGTGTTCCCAGCAATCCACAGCCAGACCCCATTGTTCAAATATGACTCCGGTGTGTTCTTCAGATATTCCTTCTGCCCCAGTGCATATGGTGGAACTTGCTTTAGAATTTTGCTTGCAGGAGCTATCATTGACCAACAACTGGTCAACCCCTGACTGGAAACGTGCTCAAACACTGTCTTATGAGTGGGTCGTGTTTATTGTTGAAAATTGGGAAAATTTCCTTTTATGTGTAACTTTGTTTTGCTCTCTTCAATGCTGCAACTTTGCACTGGGCAAAGAATCTGAAACAGAATCCTCCTGGGCAGGGGAAAAGGAAGGGAGAGGCTGGGGTTACACACACCTTAGCATCCTAGTCCCTTTTTGTGATGATCGTAGCTGCCCAATTCCTGCATCAACTAGCTTGAGTCTCCCCATTCTACTGACGAGGAAGCCAAAACGATGAGCAGTAACTACCCAAATCGCATAGTCAGGGCTGGGTTGGGGTTGAATTCCTTAAGGGATGTTCTCCCACCATCTCTATCAATGAAGATAATCGCAAAGAAGGAAATCCCGCAGCCAGCACTGGGCACTCAGTCATGGTGTCCATCTTCAGCCACTGAGCAAGAAACAAACTAGGATATTAGAAAACATGACTTGGCTCCAAGAAGCAAAAGTAGAATTCACTTCAAAGTTAGAAGTTGATCTTGAACTGCTAGGAAAAAATTCTAGAGCTCTCCAATTTTCCTCTTCAGTGAGTTTGAATTCCCAAAAGTCTGGGGCTCACCTTTGCTCCCTGGGAGTGGGCAGGGTGGATAGGAAAGGAAGGGGTCAGCTGTGAATTTGAAGGGGCCCCTTCTGTAGCCGTGAAGGGGTTGGCTATGTGGATATGCAATGAGAGGGATGGAGAGCGTCACTTTAGGGCGGAAAACACAAAACTGGAAGAAATCTCAGCTTCATCTTCCCCATACTTCCCCACGCAGGACTTTCTACTTCAAAGTATCTGGCATTTCTTTCCCTCTAGCTTTGAGGGACTTGTAGCTTTCACTGTTAGTTTCTGATCTCTCCCTCAACAGAAACCATCTACCGTTTAGCCTCTGCATGTTGATCTACCTCTGTTTTCCAGAACAATTTAAAAATAAAAGTCAAGGTACTTGAAAAAGTATACATTCTCTTGGGCAGGAACATTGACCCTCTTGTGTTTCTTTCCTCACCTCACCCTCCAAGACTCTTAGCCAGAGTCTCAGGCTGGGGAGGATTCCGAGCTTTTGCCAATGAGAATTGCAGGAGCAGTAGAGCCCCCGCTTAACACAGTGACTCGCAGACAGTAGCCGGCACCACGATCACACGGCAGGTGTGGTTATAACCCGGCTAGCTAGGTTCCAGCCCCAGAGTTTCTGATTCAGTGGATGTGGGTGGGGCAGGAGAATTTACATCTCTAATATGTTCCCAGGACCTTGGGATAATGCCAGGATCACTCTCTGAGAACCGCTGCCTTAGCAGCTCAAGTTCAAATGACTTCTTTGCATAAAATTGCTCCCCATGACCAAGTCCCTTCCATGTGAAAGGTCTTCATAAATTGGAAGACAACTCCTGAATCTTCACTTCTCTGGGGTGGACATCTTCAATCTTTTCTAATGATGGTTAGACAGAAAACTTGCCTGCTCTAGGGATCTGCATCTGGATTGCATAGCCCAGGAGGAGCCCCGTTTCCCCTGATCTGGGCCTAAGTTGACTGAAGATTTCTAACATCATTCTCTATTGCTATCTTATGTTTAGCATCACCCATGTCCATGGAGCTTTTTCACCAGTGACTTTGCAGACAGAAGTCTATATATCTTGTACTTTGGAAAAAAAAAATTTAAATCTCAATGCAGGACTTGACAAATATTTCTAATAGATTTCATCTCAGTGACTAGTTCATACTTTTAAACTATAGCAATCTTTTTGAATCCTGATCTGTCTTCCAGCTTTCTCGCTTTTCTCATACCAGCTGTAGATTTAATGCACACATCTCTAAGTCCTTATCAAAATAAGGGTGTTCTGAAGAAGACCAGCATGAACACAGAGTTCTGTGGCAGACCTACAGCAACTTCCCTTGAAATAATAAAAATAATAATTCGTAAAGCCTCCTTGAATGAGGTTAAGTAGCTGTAAATCTGCTGATCATTCCCTCATTCATTTCACATTTCTCCGTCTTGTCTTTGGGTATTTCTTGAGGAACAGCATCATATGCCTTTCTAAGATCAAAGCATACTTGTCCTGTGGCATTTCCTTGAAATACTAGAGTCCCATGTTGCCTTTTCAAAATCAAGTTGGTTATAATCCGTTCTTCAATTGTGCCAATTGTAAAGTTTGTCATCACGAAGTGTCTGAAATTGATCCTCTATTTTTTGTGAATCCAAGACATTTAAAAATCTGGTTTTCTTTCTTTTTTTCTCAATCTCTCAAATTTCCACCTGTGAATCTTTTCATGATTCCAGGATACCATTTGTCTGGAGGCATGGACTCGAACCACCTAAAATAACCATCTGAAATTGTTAGACAGTTTATGTTTTGTCCCCACCCCAATCTGGGGTTTCAACTGCAGTTTAAGCATCCCTTCCAGTCTGAATATTTCTTTCCAGTTGAGAAGACTAAAGAAAATGCCAACATACCAATGATTCAGATTTCTCTAGTGGTTTGCATTTCATCAAGTATACCACAAACATGATCTGTTTAGGCATTATCTATTATTTCTCCCCTATTTGTAGATGAAGCAACTGAAATATCGTACATGGTATATAGTAGAGATTTAGTAAATACTGAATGAATGAATGAATGAATGAATGCTAATGAACAGACCCTGGGCTCAGAATGCCAAATTCCATTCCATTTGTACTATTTTTCCAAGCGTGCCCCCTTCCTCTCACCTGGTTACATCCCATTACTTAACCCATGCACTAGGCCAGTTCTTTTCTTGTTCTTTGTCTTGCTCCAAACCTCATCATAAATGTATTGTTTGATGAATTTAGCATTTTCTTCAACTTCAGCTTTTTCTGAGATACTATGTTCAGATTAACAAAAGTAAGGTCACATACAATTTGGAGACATGTTCCTAGTGTTTCGAGCTAGAGGAAACAATTGAATGGATAATTCCAATTTTTTATAAAATGTTATCACTTTTTCATCAATAGCATGGTTCAGGGTCTGGTCATGTCTACCACTCTCTACTGTACATTATTTGTATAGAGTATGGCTAAATTTAATCTTAAATTTAAATTAATTAAAATTAGCACAGTTTAAAACTCAGTTCCTCAGTTGCAATAGCCACATTTCAATTGCTTAATAGCCATTTGTGGCTAGTGGTTACCATATTGGGCAGCCCAGATACGGAACATTTCTTTTCTTGCAGAAAGTTCTATTGGGTAGATCTGATATAAAATCCGTGCATATGCATTCTCCATTAAATCAGTCAAAGGAAGAGAGGGAAGAGAATTTTCATGTTGTATGGCGATTGTTTTGACTTTCCCCGGAAGGATTAAATGCTAATTTACTCCATGAAATTTCTAGATAAGCTAGAAGAAAAACGATTGAGTTATGTCTTAAAAATGAAAACCCTCTGACATGTTGGTATTCTAGGCCGACGACTTTGCTTGTGGCATTTTGGAACAAGATTCAGAATCAGTAAAGTGTCACCCAAGTTGAAAGCTCCCCTGCAAGAAATGTCTTAGTCTGACCTAAAGTAAGTGGAAGAGACAGGGCGAAGGAAAGGGAAGTGGCAGAGGATGTCGAAGTGATAAATGGTACCCTGTCATATCACATTTGACGTCTTCACAGGAAAAGGGGGCCGGCGAGCCAGATGTGGGTGAAGCCAGGAAGTTCAAACCTTTCTCGCGTCTTCGTTTTGTTTTTCAAGGCGCAGGTTGAGTTCAGGGGCTCTGAGTTCAATCACAGCATATCCACTCTGTGGGGTAACAAGCCAGTTAAGGCCAATGTGTCCTCCAGGGCAGCCTCTGCCACTGTCGAGGCAAATGTTTGCAGGCTTCCAAGCTGTTGAGAAAGAACGGAGCCGAGGAGGAATCTCTCCAAGAGGAGACTGCCGGTAGCAGCCACGTCATGCGTGCTCTAACTACCGCTCTAACTACCAAGGTGGAGTGTGGGCCCCCAGACAGAGTGGCAGCCACCAAAAAGCCTGCCTGACTCTCCCAGCCAGGAATGATGGGAGCCTCATCTATCAGAGTTTAGGGTCTCTAATCTTCTTGGGTACTTTCCCCCAATAAACACCAAACAGAACCACAGGGCTGTGTCTTTTCGTAATCCTCTTGAGCCAAGCAATCACTCCTGTCTAGAGTTTCATTTTTTCTCCCTGATATTTTCCTAGGGTAACTTCCACAAACCCACTTATCTGGGCTTCACATCAGCCTTAAAGCTTCGGAGTATGGATCTGTTTTCCAGACCGACCGTCTGACTGTCTGACCTATGGTTGTTCACTCTCACAGAAATGCATAATGTGACCCTTGTTAAAACCACAATTAGTCTCAACCCTTTACAGGAAATATCGGTTTGGTAAGATGAGAGATACCGTTAATAGGAAGTCACGTGATTGGTAGGGAGAGCAGGCCCATGCAGTCGAATGTACACAGTTTCTACTTATCATTGATCTCTCGCTGCAGCTGCCGGCTAATGAATGCAAAGGTTAGCATGCACATGTGCCCTCCATTCTGGTCAGGGAGGCCAACGCGGAGGTGGCCCTGCCAGCCCTCAAGGCCGAAGGGCTTCGGGGGTGCATCTCTGGTCCCAGGTACAGGAGGCTTCTAGGGAAGAGGCTCCATTCACAGATGCTTCCCATCGTATTTCAACTAAAAGAAAAGAACAGACTAATTGCTAGTCTTGAGGCTACCCCCAGGCACCCCAAACTTGGCAGGCAGCTTCAGGAATACCCCCAAGGAGGTCACCCCACAGAAAATTAAAGAATCAGAGGACTACAAGAGCTGCAGGAATTGATGTGCTGCTCTGCCATATATTAATGTTGGGACTTTGGCCTCACTTTCCCCATCTGTACAGTGGGGCTGATGGCTACTTATGGGGAGCAAATTCTGTAGCAGTGGTACTAATAATAATCATTGCCTGAGGCCATTTATTGAGTGTTCTGTTCTATGCACACTACTAGCGACACATGCATCACAAACATGACAAAGGGAAGAATATATCACAGCAGGTAATGCAAGGAAGAGAAATAGCCTAATGAGGCAGGTAGCCATGAGAAAATTACTTAATCCTTCTGAGTTTCCATGTCTTCCTCTGTAAAATAAAGATAGTAATACTTCTCTCATATGGTATTGGAAGAATTAAATGAGATAATGTTTTAGCATGATTCCTGGTACCTAAGAAGCATTCTGTATGTGCTACCACTATCGTTAATATTATTACTGTTACAATTATCTCCCTCCCCCACTGACACCCACAGCCTTATACACAAGGCTGAGGATTAGCAGTAAATAAGTAGCTGTTATAATTAATGTACATCACTTGGAATTTCAAATGGTGGTCTACTGGAAAAACCCAAATTACATTTAGCCAATATGGAACTGGGATTTTTGAAAGATGTCAGCTATGACTAAACACAATAATTAAGTAGTGAGAAAATAAAATGTGGTCGGGCCAAAGAGACATAAACTTAGAAAGTACCATATGCATTTAGGGGTTCGATGGCAAACCTCTTGATTGCCTGAGAAGGGAGTGTGCATGTCCCCTAGATCCAGAAGTGGAACCGTGTTTTATTTTTCTTTTGTTTTTTCCCACAACCTTAGAGGTATTGTGAACTGCTCCATTGTGGATTCAAACTGTGTCCCAAAGGGGGCTCTGAGCTCAGACAAACTTGCTTCTTGTCATTCACGAAGTCCTCAGCTAGATGCCTCCCAGCTGATAAGACAAAAGCCTCCTCAAGCCCAGAGCTTTACAGCTTGGATCAGCTGGTCTTTAGCTGTAGCTGTGCCCATGTTGGGCATTTAAACCCAAGAAGAGTGCCCTCCTTGCATCTCCCTCCCTCTTCCCAAAGAATGAAGCAGGAAGACACAGACAAGACCCAGCTCCCAGGATTAGCTAGTTTCGCTTGTTCAAAGTGATCTGTTCCTTAAGTGCAAGATAAATAATTGTTTAGTAAAGAGATGCTGGCCGGGCGTGGTGGCTCACACATGTAACCTAGCACTCTGGGAGGCTAAGGTGGGACGATCGGCTTGAGGTCAGGAGTTTGAGACTAACCTGAGCAAGAGCGAGACCCCGTCTCTACTAAAAATAGAAAAATTAGCCGTGCGTCATGGCATGCAGCTGTAGTCCCAGCTAGTCAGGAGGCTGAGACAGGAGGATCCCTTGAGCCCAGGAGTTTTAGGTTGCTGTGAACTACGATGACACCACTGTACTCTACCTGGGGCAACAGAGTGAGACTCTGTCTCAAAAAAAAAAAAAAAAGGAAATTGAGCCTCACCGCCCCCCTTAAAAAAAAGAGAAGAGAAAGACACTAAAATGTGATGAAGTTTAGCTGAAAAGTCAGAGAAAATGTAACGTAATACTGTTTTGTATAGGATTATCTGACTTGAGCTAGTATGTTTATATTAATATTTAAAAGCAATTCTTGCTAGGCATGTGTGTGTTTGGCGGGGGAGAGGGTGTGTTTGCATTTACAACAGACCAAGAAACATGCTACTTCTGTTCCTACATCTTCTGCCCTTGCTGAGATCTTAGAAATACTTCTGCCATGCAGTTCTACATTGGCAACTTGTACATACATGCAACAACAGAACACAGCATCAGCAAAGTAGACTATCATTACGTTAATATTAACACTATAGAAGAAGGCTGGCACACACACAGCCAACATGCCAGTGCTCCCATTTCAGCATCATGGCAGGCATTACTAATGGATCAGTATGCTCAGAGTTCTCTAGGCAGACATAACCAATCCATTGGAGTTAAAAGGCAAGATGAGAGCTGTTTATCTTCAGTGAGGCAGGGAAACATTATTATGCCGGTATCTGTGTGATCCAGAGAAGATCTTACCCAAATTATCTCAAAATCATTACCAATAGTTTAACTTTTGCTGCAAACTGAATCTGATTTTTAAAAATTTTATACTTCCTTGCAGAGAGAAAATTTTATTCTACGGGACAGAACCAGAGTAATTATCTTGAGGGAAGGTCCCCCTTTATTTTTACGCTAATCCAAATTGAAACAAGTATTGACTTTTTATAAATAGCATCTAAAAATGTGTACCAGTTGACCTAATAATTCCATTCCTGAGACTCTAAGCTAAAGAAATAATATTAATTCTGGAAATTGCTTATAAGAAAAAGCTGTTCATTGTGGCTGTATTTATAATACCAATACCAATAATCTAAATGCCCAACAATAAGAGATAAATTGTTAATATATACTCACTTGATTTACTATTATGCAATAACAATAATATAATTATAATATTATAATATCATATAATAATGATGTGATTATTAGATAGATGCATTAAAAATAAACATAAAAATTCTCAGAAAATATAAAATGATCATCTCTAAATGGTCAGATTATGGACAAATATTTATTCCTTAATTCTGCTCACCACTATCTCCATTTTTAATAATGTGTTATTATTTTTCATTAAAATTATTATTGAAGTGTATCATGCACACAGAAAAATTCTCACTCATAAGTGAACAATTTAATAAATTTTAATAGTGTGAGCACACCTTACATGCTCCAGATCAAAAAATGAACAGCTTGGTTTTACTAAGCTTAGTTTTGAATTTTATCATAATGGATTGAAAAATTAAGTACTTTTTTCCCATTGAGTTCTTTCTTTCTCTTAATACTGTGTTTTTGAAATTTATTCATAGGCTTGCATTTAGTTATAGTGCATTCATTGTCACTGCTGTGTTGTATTCCATTTTGACAATAGCATTGTGTGCTTGATGGACTTTTCCATTTGGGGGCTATTCCACTTGCAGTGCTGCTACAGGTGATCTCATACGTGGATTTTGATAAATCCGTGAGCATTTCTATAGGGGACATATCTAGGCGTTGAATTGCTGGGTCATAGGGTAATTATTTCACAACAAAAAAAATATGAACCTTAAAAATAATACTATTTAAAACTCCATTTGTCCAAGGCAAAAGCAGAGAAGATTGAAGAAATCTAAAGATAGCAGCTACCTGATTTTGTGTAATAATATGAAAAAAAATTAGAATAAAATTAAAGAAAACAAGTAAACATAGAAAAAACAAAACCAACTGCACTAAACTAAACTCAACCTAAAATCCTAATACATATGAAGGAGTTAGTTATCTTTTTCTGTTTTTGTTTTCATTTTTTTCTTCTCTCCAACAATACTTGGAGTAATGGTTGTTTCACTTTTCTCCCAGGCAATATCAATATTTTGAAAGAGGTCTGCTGACAGGTTTCTCAGGATACAGAAACTGAACTATAAGGGTTGACTTGTTTTCCACTGCGAAGGATTTGTTGTTAACCCACATTTCTTCTCGCTCGCATCTCTGACGTGCTATCCGATATGTTCTGATTCTATCCACATTTCCATGTTGCGTACAATGGCCTTTATCTCTCCAAAATCTCTCCAGTGATTTTGTGCTTCCCAGTGCATTCTAGGCTCAGTGGGCTGGAAACCATGGGCAGTAAATTGGAATTTGCCAAAACGTAGCTGGGCAGAGAAAGGGGTGACTCTTTCCTTGGGCGTAAACTACAGCAAGTTTTTTTAAGGCCTCTGAACTTCAGTGCCCCCTTGGTGGTGTGGTTCCAATAATTCCTGTCTGGCTAGGTTGTCAGAGTCAGGGGCATAGCACAGTGCCTGGCACATGGTAGATGTTCAGTAAATGGTAGCTATCATCATCATCATCATCCCATCTGGAGAAAAAATACCAAACATGGAATCCATGAGCCCAGTTTCTGTTTCTTATGGAGAGGAGTGAAGCCTCCGTACAAACGACCTGGGCAAGTGGGATGTGCATGATGGTGAACAAGAACATGAACTTTAGCTAGGGAGGAAGGATCCTCTCTTATCAGCTGGAAAGAATCAATGCCTGGAACCCTTTTATGGAGGCAGAACTCTGGAGATCCCCGCCTCTGGGTCACAGGGAATTTTCTACTCAACTTGAGGCATCAATACTCTCCTGCCAATGTAGATTGATTCTTCAGAAAATGCTCATCCACTTTTCTTGCTGTCAGTGATTCCTTTGCTTTGTGTAGTCATTCATTCATTCATTCCCCCATTTCATAAATGATCACCAAGAACTTACTCTGTCTCAGGCCTGTGTTAGAACCGAAGGTTAGAAGTTAATACAAGTTCCTGATCATTGAGTAATGAAGGTGAGCATACACACATGTATGTATCACGTGTATGTGATCACGTACACACTAAGAAGTCGCCCTTTCAAGGGTGATTCTATATCAAGTTCATTTTCATACCCCACCCCCACTGTCTAACATATCTTGTCTATCTGGTCTGTTGCTGGACAGTGTTTCTGAATGAATAAATGAATGAATGAGACAGAGAAAAAGGCCAACTCAGAGAGGAGAGAAGGGAGGAAGGGAGAGAGAAAATAAATGACTTCCTTCAAATCCCCATGTTGTCCTGCTTGGCCATTCTTCTATGACAGCCATCACTCCCCCTCCCTCTGGAATTCTGTCATTGGTCACACACCTGTCTCCCTGGGAGGTCACACTAGGCCTTATATCCCTAAGGACTTCATAGTAGCTGTCCTGTAGCAGCACCATCAATAAATACTTGCTGAATGGGTGCTTTGTGACTTAGAAATATTACCAGGTGTCACTGGAAAAGGATATAACAGAAGGGGTTCTTACAAGGAGCAAGTGAGACCAAGAAAGAAGGCTATTGTAGCAATTGCATCAATTCAGGAGAGAAACGTAGGGGAGGGGACAGATGCAGAGGTGAGTGCCGGAGAGGAAAGGGCAAGTAGTGGACAGGTTGGGGGGAAAATTCAAGATTGCTTACCAATCAATCAGTTGATGGCAAAAGGTGAGGGAAGAGGGAAGAGCCACAGACGATGCTGAGATTCCGAGCCTGGGCTGCTGGGAGGAAAATGGCACCATAAGTCCCAGTAGGTTTGGGGGGAACAAAAGGACAACTGATGGATAAAGAAATCTCAGAGGAAGAGATGGGAGCACGTCTATCACCCTTAGGTCAAAGATCCCAGTGCACCTTCTACATGTAAATTTTTCTTTCCTTGATGTGTTTTCACTCACAAGGCACAGGAGGAGACTGAAGGGTTGCTTGTTGGATCACACCAATAAGGTTAATAAAACAACTCCCCACCAACACACACACACACACACACACACACACACACACCCCTCAGAATCATGAGGACTCACCTAATTCTCTGGCTATGTCAGACAATTTTCTTGGATTTATTAATTTGTTCACAGTTATTCATTGGTTCCTATCTGAGACCATTTTCTGTTGCTTATAACAGAATACCTGAAACTGAGAAATTTATTTTGAGAAGGAATTCCTGTCTTACAGTTATGACACCTGAGAAGTCCAAGGTCAAGGGGCTGCCCCTGATAAGGACCTTCTGGCTGGTGGGGACCCTTGCAGAGTCCTGAGGCAGCCCAGGGCGTTACATGGTGAGGGGCTGAGAGTGCTTTTCAAACCCCTCTTCCTCTTCTTAGACAGCTACCAGTCCCACTCCCGTGATAACCCCTCAATCCATTAATCCACAAATGGATTAATCTGCCCTCATGACCCCATCACCTCTTAAAGGCCCCACCTCCCAAAACTGCCCCATTGGGGATTAAGTGCCAACATGATTTGGGAGGGGACAAGCATTCAAGCCACAGCAGCTCCCCATTCTACTAGGTGCTGTGAATGCAATACTGAGGGGAAGAGATGCCACCCCTTCCCTTGCAGAGTAGATAAGAGGGGCTAGCAACACCCTGTAACCACCCTCCCTGTCCTTGTGGAACAGCTAACATGAAAGCAGCAAGGTGGAGCCCGTTGAGGTCCCACATCTGCCGGGATGCTGGAGAAGGAGCAGCTCCCTAGCAGACACCTAGAAGAGTAGGAGAAAAATAGCAAGTTAAGAGGGGAGGAAAGAATGTTCTAGAAAGAGGCAAGAGCAGGTCCGACCATAGAAGGAAAGTAAGAGAGGCTGAGAGTCTGAAAGGAGCTTCAGCAGGTCTGAGGCTGAGAGGAGGCCAGCGGAGGAGGTTGGAGCCAAACCAAATAGGCCTTTGTAGGCCACGCAAGGGGCCTCAGAACCTGCTGGAGAGAGTGAATCACAGCCTCTGAGGTCAAATACGAAATTTCTCAATAATTCTGATTCACACAGATGGAGCCTGCCGAGGGCTCGCCCGCCAGACCGCAGCCTGCCCCAGCGAAGTGGATGCTAAGGTGCCCCCGTAGGTCACCACGGCTAAGACATTACAGCGTCTCTCCTAGTTTTTTCCAGTCTGATGTAATCTTTCCGAAGACTGGCAGCAGTTGCAAGAAAACTGTTTCAGATATCTATTAATATTTTAACATGCTTTTAAGAAAATTTGGCCTTTTGTTGAGCTGGTCTCAGAGCAGACATATATCACAGCCCATGATAGACATTACACTTATCCCTACTCGGTGGGTATATTTCTCTTGTTTGGATTCATTTTTTAACATCTATTATAAAGAAATCTTTCTTGCCTGTTATGTGTTTGCTCCTACGGTTCTTAAGCTTGTTTGCTCCGAGCAAGCTGCCCCATTCTCACCCTCCGCACAAGGAATGGGTATGCCATTAATTCTGTGGCCTGGACTGGCTGCGATTACCTCTCAAATCAAACAAAAAACCATCTGGAACCCAGAGGCCAAACCAGAATCTCTAGTAACAAGGAAATTACAGCCTGAGTTTGGTCTTACACTTAGGGAAAAAAAAAGTTCTCTTTTAACCAATGTTTATTAATACTTTCCCACATCTAGTGAAAGAAACAAAAGTTCTCTTTTAGCCAATATTTACTGAGACTTTCCCACACCCAGTGGCCCCACACAGCTTACACGTGGGCAATCTCACCTTCTTTTTTTATGGCCACACTTTAAAGTGGATGTTACTTACCCACGTATAACACATGAGAAAAAGCAAATCTTGGGAGAATAAACAACTTACCAATAGGCAGAGTTTAAACTCATTACTGTCCAAGAACAGGATGTGTTCTACCTCACCAGAGCTGCATACTGAGTTCTAGAAGGCTATTGACCTTCTAGCATATTCTAGTCTGAATGGTGGTGAGCCAAGCACAGAGATTTTCTGAAGTAGCTACTACTGAGGGTAAGCAGCACAAGAAGGAGACACGAAGGGTATTTGAGTCAGAGGGAACAGCATGTGTGAAGTCTCTGAGCTGAGAAGGAAGAACTTGGCGTGTTTGTGGAACAGGAAGGAGTCCCATGTGACTACAGGGTGATGTGGAAGAAGAAAAATGGTACAAGGCAGTCAGGGGCTGGATCACAAGTCCTTGGTCAGCCACGAAAGTAGGTGTCTTTGTGGATGCGATGGTGTGACAAATTGAGCATATTTCTGGACACTCTTCCCATGGAGAGGTGGCATCTGTGTCCTCTCCCCTTGAATTTGGGAGGCTCTGCAACTCCTTTGACCAATACAACATGGTGGAGGTGATGCTATGCCAGCTTTCAACCTGACCTCAAGGAAGAGTCACCTTCCACTTCTTTTTCTGAAACATTCCTTCTGTGTAAGAAGTCTGATACCCTGAGACTGCCATTCTGGAGAGGTGACACATGGGCAGGCATTCCAGTCGACAATTCCATCTGAGCCCACCCTCCAGGCATCCACACCAAAATGCCAAAAAGTGTGAATAAAGCCATCTTCCACCCCCCAAACAAGGCTGTCCGTCAGCGGAATGCTCCTACGTGATCTCAGTCAGTGCTGTGTGAAGCAAAACAACCATCTGGCTGAGCCCTGCCTAAATTCTTGACTCAGAAATTGAGAACTACAAAAACTGGTGGCTGTTTCAAGCCACCAAGTTTTGAGGTAGATTGTTACATAGCAATGGATACCCAGAATGGATAGGAAGCCATGGAAGGGAAGTCAGGAAGGTGTGGCTTAGCTAATATGCAGGAGAAGGATACCTATGGGCACTCCATAGAGACTGAATTATGCAGAGGGAGGGTGGGGGCAAAGGTGGAGTGGAGGAGATGGATTGTGGAGTTTAAATCAGTCACCCAGGCAAGAGAGTGAGGAGTAACAACAGAAATGGAGAAAAGTAGTGGATCTGTTACATGCTCTGGGGAAGAAAAAAATGAAACCTAAAACTAGAACACTGATTGATTGAATATGAGATTGAATGGAGGCTGACCCATCTGTACCCTAAGATCCTGCAGAGGTGTCACTGCCTTTCTGTCCTCTGACAAGACACTAATCCCACATCAGCTTTGCTCTTTCTAAACACTTGTGTCTCTATGAAAGACAGACACGTGCTCTCACAAGAGGCATGAGAATGGTTTGGCTGCCTTTGAGCAAGCTTAGCTGCGGGCAGATTGAGATCCAGTCAGGGATCTCTGTGTGTCCAGATGTACAGCCAAAGGACTTCCCTGCACACCGAGTGCTTCAGATTTGGGGGTATCTTAAGGGATTTTGGTCTGTGACACCAGCTTGTTGCCAATCCGTCCTTGCCCCGTGACTAACAGCAGATAATCTCCAATCTCAGTCCAAAGAGGACGGAATCAAAAACCAACCACCTTTCAATGTTGTTTCTCCACCTGTTCCCAGCCCTGAAAAAAAGTCTCACTGCCACTCTTTTCCCCACACAGAAACTTTCCAAGTGTTCTTTTGTCAGTTAACCCCCTGAAGAAGAGAACTTTCGGAGAGAGACATCCTATACCTCCTTGGGTTGGCCAGTAACTGGTTGTATGAGTCAAGCTCCTCTTGGCGGCACTTTATTTCGGGCTCTCAGTTGAGTCACCCTCATGCCACTTCTTGTGAGTGCCAGTAAGAGAATGGCCACAGAAGGTCGGGAGAGGCCGCCTGCGGGGGAGGCCACCTTTGAGGATTTGGAGGCCTGGAGTTTGCTGAATTTCAGTTCCCTTTCAAAAGTTATTGCTTCACTCTCACCGGGGCTCAGGTCACAGCAATCTGCTCCTTTCCAAAGTTTTCACAATTTGAGATTAGCCAGGATGCCGCTGCGTGCCAGACCCTCCACGGGAGGTGGATGCCTCTGCAGTGGCTGAGATTTGTCATTTGCCCTCTGGCCTTAGACTTTGGGCTGCTTTCTGATCAACTCCTTTTCCAAATGTCAGTGAAAAGCCATGCTACAGTTTCTCCAAAGTCGCATCCATCTGTGCAAACTCTCAAGTCTTGGGTGTCAGCATCCCTAAGGCCAATGCAGGAAAAATAAAGAAAAGCAAATACTTGCAAACACACTGATGAACTAAACACCATGGAAATATGCCTCCTTTCTCTTAGGACTTGCAAAATCAGAGTGTCTCTTGTCTTCAAGGAGAAGAGCAGAACTAGTTTTCTGGGACACAATTGTGTTTGTCTAAACAGGGAAGGCAGTGGCGTGCAATAGAAAACTATGGACTTTAGGATGAGACAGGTTTGCATCTGACTCCTGAGAATCCATAGAGTCACCAGAATATTAGTTGCACACAGGCAGGGATCTTCTCTGTGTTGTTCCCGTGACTCAGCTCCTCGCACATAGTAAAAGTATTTCTTGGACGAATTAATGAATGCAGCTCTCCTACTTACTAGCTTCAAAGCTCCAGGAAACTAACTTCTCTAAGCTCTAGTTGCCTCATTTGTAAAGCTGACTGGAAAGGGCTGACAGTGAGGATTAAATGGGAGAGAATTCATTCATGCAACAGACGTTTCTTGAGCTCTTGCTGTGTGTCCAACACTGTTCCAAATGCTGACCACACAGAAGAGAACGAAGCAGATAGAACTCGGCCCTCATGGAGCCTGTTTTCTGGTGGGGGGACAACAGACAAACAACAACAACAAAAAACTCCATGCTATATTAAAAAGTGAGATTTCACATGGTTAAATGTAAGCAGGAGAGAGAGATAGGAAGACAGTGGTGACAGGCGTATCAGATTTAAAATTGGGATGGGAGGTCAAGGAAGACTTGACTGGGAGACTGATATTTGACCAGAGACCAATGACATGAAGAGTCAGTCATGTGACAGCAGAAGGAAGAGCATGTGCAAAGGCCCTGAGGCAGGAGTTTGAGTGGCATGTTCCGGAAACGTATGCTAGCCACTGTGGCTGCAGTGAGCAGAGTGAAGGAGAGAGAAGTAGAAGACAAGGCAGGCCCAAGGCCAACGGGGGCCCCATTGGTGGGGACTTGAAGGCTGTTTGGTAAAGAACATTAACATTTACTCTGAGAAGGGGTATATGTTTCCAGGAATGTGTCTGGTACACAGTAGGCACTTCACAGATACTTCTGTGTCTCCTTTGTGAAAACTGACCAAGGTCACTCTTCTCACTGCTCATCAGAGGGGTCACTCTGTGCAATACACAGTCCCAGACTTGTGGAACACGAGCTCTAGAGAAGGCCTCAGATCTTGTCTTCACTGTTCAAAAGTAGACACTGCGTACCCTCTACTCCTAACTCCCTGGCCACTCCCTTCTCTTACGGATGCTTCTAAGCAGACAGAATCTGGAGCCTCAAGATCTGGGGACACAACTCCTTCTTTTATAAGAGGATCATTAGCAAGACGAAAGAGTCGGCTCCCAGACAAGATGAAAAACAGCCTGGCTCTCGAAACGCTTCCCAGCCTGAGCAATCTCCGTGCTGTGTGCCGGAGCCAAAGGCCCCCTCTTTCTGCCTCTCAGGAGAGAAGGCAGCAGCACGCGGACCGGGAAGTCTCCAGCCTCCGAGCAGGCCTGCAGGGATTCCGGCAGCCAAGCTCTTTCTGCACCTGTCACTCTTTGGATAAATGGAGTGTGTGATGACACAGAGCATCGCAATTGGCCTGGCCTAGCGTCTGGTCAGACATCTTCTTCTTCTGAAAACGTTTAGCCTCTGGCAAGGACTGTGAGAGCTGAAGGACCGGAGAAAGAAGAATCCAGTTATGTACGGAGTTTGCAAAAGCAGAATGAAAGAAGTATGGAAGTGCCTGGCCATCGAGTGTCTGCAATGCGCTAGGCTCTATGCGTTCACTAGGTCTGTGCTGTCCAATAAGGTAGCCGCTTGGTGTGTGTGACTATTTACATGTGAATTTAAATGAGCTAGAATTAAGTGAAACTAAAATTCAGTTCCTTAATCACAGTGACCATGTTTCCAGTGCTCGGTAGTCAGCTGTGGCTACCATCTTGGACAGCACAGATATAGAACGTTTCCAGCATCACAGAGAGTTGTGTTGGACAGTCCTGCTCTACACACCTGAGCCCTCCTAGTGCCCCTAAAGGCAGAGCCAGAACCACCATTTGACAAGCCCCACGAGACCAAGCCATAAGGGCCTTGGCTTGGCATTAGAACCCAGACACCCTTGAGTCTGTTCTGATTGCAGACAAGGAGCCCTGTGACAGTGTCTGGTCTGAGTTCTGATTCCCTTAGCCCTCCAGGTGGTCCCAGAGATCTTCCAAGCCAAAGAGGATAGGGTCTTTCCCCTATAGCTTCAACTGGTGGCTGCCATGAGACAAGGCACAATGGATCAATAGCGAGGCATCATTTGAGCAGCCAGGCTGGGAGAGCTGAGTTCCTCAAAGAACTGGGTGTTCAGCATAGCCAAGCACCCACAGAATGGATGGAAAGAGGACAGCCGTCTCAAGTGGAGGACACACTTGATTAAAAGTCCAGAAGATTTCAGTCTCAACACAATGATCTTTGCACTCTCAGGGAGAATCAAAGGGCAGTGAAAAGCACATGGTGAATTAGGGAGGAATTATTCTTTGTGAGGCAGAGGAGAGAAACATTCTTGAGTTTTTCAAAACATTTTCATGGGGAATAACAACAATGGCAGCTTATATTTGCGGAGCACTTATGATGTGCCAAGCACTGTGTTACACTCCTTCTATACATGATTTTGGTAAGTCTTAGTAAAAGTCATCTGTACGGGCCAGAGTCCGTATGGGTCATCTGTGCTGCCATAACAAACAACTCTCACCTCTCAAGGACTTAAATAAACATTGGCTTCTTTCTTGCTCATGCTGCCTGTTCATCACCAGTCATTAGAAGTCTCTGGCTACACATCGGAGTTCTCACTCTACAACTCAGACTGATGGAGAATCCCCTTATGGAGCTTGCCAGTTATTATGGGAGAGGGAAAGAAGGAATGGAAAATTGCATCTTGACTCTCAAAGCTTCCACCAGCAAGCAACAGCCTTCACTTCTGTTCAGATTTCATTGATGAAAGTACGTCACATAGCTACACCTAACTTCAAGGGACAGGAAGGTACAATTCTGCCATGTGGAAAGATATGACACTTCCCCGAGGTCACAAAAGCAAGTAAGAGGTCAACTTGGGATTTGAGCATAGATAATGTGGCCTCTATTTTCCTTCAGAAAAACACAACAGAACCTTAGATGGTTTTATAGAGAAACCAAGATAAAGAGATGATCTCAAAATTAAACATGTGTTTGTGAAAGTGTGCATTGTGAAAAAGTTGACTTGGCAAAGTTGATCAAGCCACAACTGATGCTTGATGAAAGAGTCATTAAGTCCAAACAGGTCCGATCAGCACACTGTAATGTGTTCTTAAATCCAGTTTACATGTCGTCTGGGAAAGTATTGCTTTAGTGTTCTTGGTTGGAAACAGTACATGCTGAATAACTTTCAAGGAACATGCACCTCATCAAAAATTTCATTGTTTTAAGAAATTTCTCTCCTGTGAGACAATTGGCCTCTGGGTACGATGGCATGGTTTTCAAGATGGGAAAATAAAAATATTAGGGTCCCGAACAATCGGGGCTAGATCAGCCAGTTCCCAACCAATTCATGCACATGAGAGTGAGCCCAGCTGAAATCAGGTCACAGAGCCACCCCCCCCCAAAAATAAACAAACAAATAAAACTGCAGCAGACTTGCAAAGCCTTTCTAGGAGGAGAGTTAGGGCTCATGAAGACATCATCCACCGATCAGTCATTCCCTTAACAGATATTAACCAAGCTCCCTCTGTGCCCCAGGCACTGTACTAGGCTGCAGAAGTTGGGCGGTACACATTAGCAGCCTCATGCCTGTCTTCAAGGACTCCACTCTCTAGTGGGGAATCCGGCCATGAATCGAGAAAATACACACAGAAGTGTGAACTTAGAGCTGCTAAAAGTGCTACCTAGAAGAATTACATAGAGCTGTGAGAGCGTACAATAGGGGAGCCTAACCTAACCGGGGGATGAGGAAAGAGTAGGGCAGGCTTGCCAAAGAAAATGACATTTCGATTGAGATCCTCACCGTGTTAACATAATTAATTGGGAGGCCATTAGGCTGAGACAGCTCCAGCGCCTTGAGTTCCTACATAAGCAAACCAAACCCCAACTCAGTGTAAACAGTAAAAGGAAACTTGAGCTTAATCAATCAAAAACTGCCTCGTACCTCTAACTAGAGATTTTACCCATTAGAAACCAGGAACTAACCTCCAACTAGGGACTTTCCACTTTAACCAATCAAATATTTTTTTTTTTCTGTCTTGCCTTCGCAAACACCTCCCCTCACACCTCCTCGACAGAACACTGAACCACTTGCAGTCTAATGCTCCCCGACTCTTGAATCCCCGAATGCCCAAATAAGCTCGTTAAAAATTTTAATGCACCTAAGTTTATTTTTTAACGAGTGTATGTATGGAAGGTTTTAAACTGGGTTTCTCTTTCATTCTGCACGTGCAACCATTCTGCCTTTTTAAGGCACTAGCAATGAAAGACCCCACAGGCATGGGACTCCTGCACAAGGATTCTCTTTGTAAGTGACTGCGGCAACATTTCTATCAAAAAGCACATGAACCCTACCAGAGTGGCACGTATACACATAGATTCTGGAAAATGATACAGTGAAACTGTTTAATGTGGAGCATGCTAAATCATATGTTGCTGGGAAATAGTGTGTTCCATAAGGGACCCTTTCTGGCAGGTTTGCTTTATGTCCATGAGTTCAAGTCCCCAGTGGATTCCAAAGCAAACCCTTCTTCACCCCCTTTCTGAAGCCCATCCCTCCTCCCATGGTTTGGATTCCACAGGATGGCAGTGCCACCTACACAGCCTGGCTGGGGCATCTTTCTGTGTGTCTCCCTCTGACCAGTGACATGTGCAGGAGGTTGTGCCCAAAAAGTAACTCAGGGTCAACGTCCTTTTTCCATCCAGGAGATGCTGCTTTATAATTTATAACCACTTTATAACCACTCATCCCTCCTGCGTGCGGCACTGGTCTTCCCACCTTGAGTTCCATTGCTCCCAAACCGTCCTCCGCACATCTGATCTGGATCTGTCTGTAAAATTCTCACACTTTATTTAGCGGCTACTATGCTTAAAATTTGCCCAGAGCTCCCTCCTCCAGGTTGTATAAACTCCCAGTTAAGGCAAGTAGGACCTTCTGTGAGCTCCTCTTCCCTAATTTCCCATCCTTATCTGTCTTGACACAGACAAGAGTGATGAGGGATTAAGCCACAGTAGCGGCTCCGGGGGGGGAAAGGACATTGACTGTAAGTCTCTTTTGGGGCACAACCTCTTGCATTTGGTCATTGGTCAGAGGAAGACACACAGAACATGTCCCAGCCAGGTTGGGTTGGTGGCATCTCCAACGTCCCTCCAACCCAAGAACCCTCCCATGGGACTATACTGACCTCCTTGCCATTCCCACCGATCACACCCTCTCTTACTCCAGGTAGTTGATCTTTTTCTTCCCTTGCTCAGATGCACTTCATCTAGTGAACTCCTAATCATCCTTCACAACATATCGCAAATCCCCAATGTTGAAATCTTACCCCAGTGACCCCACTTGCTTGGGTCAGAATCAACCATTCTTTCCTTACGCTGCCACGAACGTCATCAGACCTCCTCGTTTTAGCCTCGTTATCATCCTTCCAGATGGTCCCAGCTTACCATAGTTCAACTTAATTTTTCAATTTTTACATTGATGCCAAAGTGATATGCATTTGGTAGAAACCATGCTTTGAGTGCCCATCTCACAATTCTGTTTTTCGCTTTCAGTACAGTATTCAATGCATTACGTGAGATAGTCAACACTTTATTGTAAGATAGACTTTGTGTTAGATGAGTTTGCCCAGCCATAGGCTAATGCAAGTGTTCTGAGTACGTTTAAGGCTGGGCTGGGCTGGGACATTCATTAGGTTAGGTGTATTCAATGCGTTTTTGACTCGTGAT
>CAUYSK010077417.1:0-17474 GCA_963575035.1 Avahi laniger | reverse complement strand
GTCATTTCTTCCCTGCCTCGAGGTGCTGCTCACGCGGCGGCTGCTGGGCGCCGGGCGGGTATACGGATTCTCCGTCCCTTCGCCTGCAGGCCGAAGCCCTCACAGCCAGTTGTCATTGCTCGGGGACAACTCCCGGGATCCACTGTCCACAAGCTTTTCCTGATGTGTCTGCAGGGAAAGCTCATGCAAGTCCCACCCCGGTGTGCCCCGGCCCCCCCGGGGGTGGGCCCCGCGCCCCCCCCGGCGGCGGCCCCCGGGGGCCCCCCGCCCCCCCGGGGGGGGGGGGGGGGGGGGGGGGGGGGGGGGGGGGGGGGGGGGGGGGGGGGGGGGGGGGGGGGGGGGGGGGGGCGGGGAGGCAGAGGCGCCATGGTCCTTTCTTTGAGCCGTTTGTCCGGAGCCACCTCCAGGCGCTGTGCTGCACACGGGCGCCCCCTAGTGTGGAGAGGCCGTCTTTCCAGGACACCTGCATTCCCAGAGGCTTTGCTGACCCTAACCCTAACCCCGGCCCACCTGCACCCTGGGATGTGGGGGTTGCCACCAGGCCCACCCTGGGAAGGACATTGAGAACGTGGAGAAAGCCCCTGTGGGTCTGGGGAAAGGCGAGGAGTGCGGGAGAAGCTGGGGCATCGTCCTGGAGAAGACGGGCCTCGGAGCCTTCCCCACACGGGCGAGACTGAATCCGAGGGACCGGCGCAGAACAGGGGCTTCGGCTTCTGAACAGAGGAGGCCGCCCTGTGGGACTGCAGGGCCACCGCCGCCTGGGCCCCAGTTCCCCGCAGGCCCCTGCTGAGAAGCGGCCGGGACGCGGGAGGGCGGAGCCGTCCGGGGTTGAACACCAGGCCTTCACCCGACCCTTGCAGTCCATTGTAGGTTCTGATGCAATTTTTTCTGACGTTAAAGTCAATGCACGTACGTCGTGGGGACAGGGGAGTGTCACGATCATGAAGTTTGGAGGCGAGGGGCTCCCACAATCCCGCCCCAGAGGTGGCCGCCGCCTGGGGTTCCGTCCCCTGCGCTGCCAGAGGGGCTGGTCTGCTCCCTTCGCTGAAACTCTCCCGAGTTTCGTGCCCACGTTTTCTCCAAGAATTATGGCATCGGCATCTTCTATCATTAAATTCTCTCCACAACCGTCATTTTAACGGCCATGGGGACGCCTTCCGCAATCATTTCAGTTTCCTGATGTCTTTGTGCAATCCTTTCTAGGTGCGTACTCATAACTGTTGCTTAGGGTACATTCCCAGGAATTCCGACAACGCCGTTTTCCCTCCAGATAAACTCGCCACCTGACACGCTGTATACAGGCTCTTGTGAGAGTAGGTAACTCACCCCTCCTCACTGGTTCCAAAGGGTTACAAACTTTTGATGTTTTCATATAAATCCTTTATATAACTGAGCATTTGGGTTTTCTGAGGGGGTGCTGAATTCCTATTTTTTCAACATATTTAAAAAGTTTTTTCAGATGGACCAATTGTATCTTTTCATTTATTATCAATTCATAACCTTTTTTCACTTTGCAGTTCTACCAGACATCTCCTATTTCATATGTTCTGTTCATTTGTGTGTGTATTTAATACATAAGTGATGTTCCAATATATCGACATTTCCTTTTGTTCTTCTGCTGAGTTTTTTACATGTAGAAAATCCACCCTCATCCAAACCCAGATAAGTACTTATGTCTGTTTTCTTTTTTTGTTGTTGTTTAATAGTTTATAGTTTAATCCTTCTCCGATACTTTTGTTGCACGGCATGAAATGAGGACCTAAGTCTGCCTTCCAGCGGCGGGTGGCTCGTGCTGGCCCCGTTAGCCGCGCGACTGTGGCAGGCGACAGCTCTTGTCATGTTCTCACGGACTTTCTGCATCAGAAGCTCCCCCTGGCTGTGTGTTTTGTCTCTTAATCTTTCGGTTAGTTCACCAGCGCCGTGCTGATTGAATCCTTGTGGTTTCATCACATGTTTTAAAACTGAGCTGCGTGGTGAGATATTCTTGTTATCTTTTCAAATGATTTTTAGGATCATTTTATTTGATTCCAAAACATTTCCTCCTGGAAACTGTTTTTGGCGCCATGTTAAACATGTAAATTAATTTGCAAAGAATCAACAACTTCCGACTATTCAGTCCTGTCGTCCGAGATGTGGTGTTTATCTCCATTTATTCATGTTAAAGTAAAACCCGTCGGGTGACATTTTGAGCAACTCTGATTATTTGGGGTTTTGTTTGCCCCTGATCATTTGGGGATTTTTGATACGATTGTGAACAGTGTCTTTTTGTCTTATAATGGGTCCTACTTGTTTATTGTCACCTACGGACACGTCTCTGATTATCGGATTTCTTTTCATACCTTACTTTTTTATTGAAATTTCTTGTTAATCTTGAATTTTCAGCTGATTCTTTTAAGGGTTTAAATAGTGAATTTTTTCCTGCCTATACTGATAACTTCGCAGCCTCCTCCCTCCGGTGGGTCTCCCGTTTCGCTCAGTGACTCACGGTGCTGACAGCTCTCCAGACTGCCAAGCGGCAACACGGCTGGCAGATGACCATTTCTAATTTCTGATTTAAGGGCCACTTCTCCGAGGTCCACTGTTAAGTATGACGTGGGTGTTGTTTAAGAGAGACTCACCATATTAGAAATATTTTCTCCGCACCGTGGTCTTATCTCCCCGTGAGGGGCAGGCGTCTGTTTCCACGAACACTTCTCTGGGGTCGGAGCCAGGGACGCTCCCGTGGGGGCCCAGCCGGCCCAGGGCCCAGGAGCAGGCTGGGCTCCTCCCTCTGCCGGGGGCAGCTCTGCCCACCCTCGCCCCTGCCCAGCTCCACCCCTCCCGGCCAACGCCTGGGACACGCTCCGCCTTCCCTGCAATCCCTCCCCCTCGCGCCGCCCCCAGAATTCAGAACAGGGAGGGCCCTCGGGCCCAGGCCCTCCCCACCTTCACTGCTCCTCCTCCTGCCGGGGCCCTGCCCTGTCTCCCTCTCACCCGCCCTCCTGTCACCTGAGCCCCGACCTCCCTGAGGGCCCGCACTCGGCCGACCCGCGACCCTCTCCTCCCGCTTCTCCCTCCCTGAACCCCGCTGTGACCTGCAGGCCCTGGCGGCCTGGGCTGTCCCCCCGCTGGGGGCCCCGGCCTCGCGTCCTCCTGCAACGTCCGTGCCCAGCGCCTGTGTCTTCACCGCCGTGCCTTCGCTCCCAGCTTCCTCACCTTGTCGCTTTCTCCCCCGAGGCCACCGGGAACAGGCCGTTTCTCAGGCCACTCCGAAGGTTTCCCGGAACGGCCAGCCCAGCTGTTGCGGAGGCAGGAGGAGGAGGAGGAGGAGGAGGAGGAGGAGGATGTCGGTCGCCATCCTTCTCCCCTCAGCACCGTCGCCTTTGAGGCTGGAGGCCTGAGCGGCCCAGCAGCCGACCACACCTCTGCTGCGCGGTCGTCGCAGGGCCCGCCTGCCCACCCGCAGCCACCACCCAACTGCCCACTGGGCACCTGCGAAACGGCAGGCACCGTCTGGGGGGAATCTGTCCCCCACCTGCACCTGCTGCCCGGGAGTTTGGGAGCTGCTCGTTCCAGCTTCCCCGCTCTAGGAGGAAAAGCTGGCGGGTCAGAGTGGTGCTCAGCAGGTGATTTTCAGAGTCTGACACGTGGTCTCAGGACCGTGCGTCTGGGGGGTGCATTTTACACGCTCTGCTCTAGCCCTTTTGTGAGGATCCGTGTTTATCAGTTCTGGAAAACGCATGCATTTACTCAGTGTCTCCCTCCGGGACCCGTTGTTTATGTTCGAGTCCTGCTGTTCTTCCCTTTGTCCCTCTCGCTGCCTCGGCTGTCTGTCTCCCACGCTCCGCGCAGACTCTGGTCATCATCCGACCCTTCCACTTCTCTGCTGGGGCTGCCGCAAGGAAGTCCTGCGGGGGAGGGGGCGGCTTCAACAGCAGTTTATTTTCTCGCCGTTGGGAGGCTGGACGTCTGACCAGGTGCTGGAGGGCGGGGGGCTCCCGAGGCCTCTGTCCTCGGCCTGCGGACGACCGCCGTCTCCCTGCGTCTCTACACGGACCTCCCGCTGCGTGTGTCTGCCCTCATCCCTCGTACGAGGACACCGGTCATACTGGCTTAGGGCCACCCGGTGACCTCACTTTCAATCAGTCACCTCTTTAAAGACCCTATCTCCAAACACAGTCACATTTTGAGGTACTAAGGGTTAAAACTTCAAAATAGGAATTTTGGGGGACACAGTTTGACCTATAACATCTCTTCCCCACCTCACTAATTCTGTCTCCAGCTGAATCTAATTTGGTTTTTAAGTGTTCCATTAAGTTTCAGCTCCAAATACCTGTATAATTATTTCTAAAGGTTTGTTTGGTTCTTCTAAAAAGCGTATTCACACATTGACAATTTGGTTCTTAGAGTTTAAATTTTTCATTTTTTGATATATTGTTTTTAATTCTTCATTTTTATTCATTTAAAACTTTTATTTTTTTGTTTACTTTCAGGTTGTTTTGGTATAAGAAATTCTTCCGGGTGCCCATCTTCCTTCTTCCGGCAAACGCCGGCCCCTCAGCCGCTCAGAAGGCCCCTGCGCACACACACGTCGTGGGAGCCCCGGAGCCAGGAGCTCAGCTCTGGCTTTTGTTCACGCCAGACAGCCCCACTGACCCGGGACTAACTGCATGTTAACTTCTTAGCTTACAATTCTGCGTGGTGTAAATCCAGATCCCCCAAATGCTCAAGGTACAGGCCTGGAGTTTGATTTTTTTAGGGAGACTTTTTCCACCTGGAGTCTGAGACATGCCCCTCTGACAGCTGTGAGCCCCTCACTGAGTCAGCGTGGCCGGCGCCACCTGGTTCCGGGGTGGGCCCAGCGGGGGCTGCCCAGGAGCAACAACAGCTCCACCGCCCCAGGCCACACCACCCCGTTTCTGACGTGGCCTGACCACCTAGCCCCCCCCACACTCTACAGACAGGGACGTGGTGAGGAGGAGGCCCTGTGGCACCCCCTTGGGAGCCTAGAGCCCCCGGTCTGGAGGCAGCGCAGGAAGTAGGTGGAGACCAGCACCTCTGGCTGGAGGAGCTGCACCCGGCGCTGGATAAGACGGGTCCTCGTTTGGATCTCTGCTCCGCCAGGAAAACTCGCCGCCCTCGAGGTGTCCACCCCTCCCCAGGTGTGGGGCCTCGGACGGATCAGACAGCCTCTCGGAGCCCAGAGCCTCACCTGGAAAGCTGGAGTGATGCCACCTGGGAGGGCGTGGACAGGTTTACGTGGCCTGATTCCGGGCAGAGCGGGGGCCGGTCCGGGCCACGCAGCGACTGCCCCATGGAAGGCAGCGTCAGGATTGCCGCAGTGCAGCCGCCGGCGCCCCAGGCCACGGGCCCCCAGAATGACACCCTTCATCGTTGACAGACACTAGGCCAGCAAGCCTGCTTCTGTCTTCAGCGAAGTGGACGTCATTTGCTTAAGGAAGAAAATTGTCCGACGAGTCTAGTAGAGACAGCAGTCCCTCCCCCCCACCCTGCCTCCCCCCGAAGTTTTCTGTCTCTAGAGGCAAAGCATTCAATTCTGGTAGCGGACCCTTTTCTTGTTATTTAACTCATGAATTAACATGCGTATATTGCTACTTCTTGATTTTTTTTCGTTTTACACATGTCTTCTGGTGACACCGTCACCTGGGTTCCAAATCCCACCCGTCCTGGATGGGGCCTCCGTAAGCACACTCCCCAGGGACTCAGCGGACCCTCACCCCAGACTCTCCACGGCGGCATCATGGGAATCGGCACGTTCTGGATCTCTCGAGGCCGGCTGGAAAGCTGACCAGCAAGCTGTGCTTGGCTCCCGGAGACGCCCCGCCGCCTCCCGCAGCCTTTACTCGCGCTTGGGACCAACCCCTGCCGGGTGCCAGCCCGGTGCCGCCCTCCCTGCTCAGAGCGCCGTGGTTCTGCCGGGCAGCACGCTCTGTGAGGAGCTTTAGCGAAGAGAAGATAGGTCCCACGTTCTCTTCCTCCCTGAGGCCTGGCTCTCTGCCAGCAGCTGTTCCTGGCAGACTCTGCCCCAGCTCCTGCCCCTCGGCGGGTCAGGGCAGGTGGGGTCTCCTCAAAGCCTCCTGCCCCCCAACACGGGGCCGGATCTCATGTGCGACGGGACTGTCTCTGCAGCACCCCCTCCCAGCGCATTCGAGGACGTTTATGGAGAGGTACCAAGTGGGAGGGAATCCCCCGTGTGTGCGTGGGGCGGCTGCGTCTCCGGGTGCCCAGGGTGCTCCCTGCCCTGCTGGCCGCCTTCCTCCCGAGCCACTTTCATCTCAAGGATGACGCGCGGTTCTGCGGCATTTCCTCGTTCTCAAAACCTAACAGGATTTCAGATAGTGAGATTTCAGATAGTGAGAGTCGCCCCAGTGGGAATTCTGACCCTTCTTCCAAGGTCCTGAGGCGCCCGGGGCTGTCTGAGAATAGACACGCCTGGCCCGGCCTGCTGCCAGCTCTGCCGGGGGAGGCCCCGCGCTCCCTGCCCCAGAGCCCTCGTCACAGCGGATCCTGACGCAGGCGCGGCCCCCTGGCTGGCGGGGGCTGTGTGCAGGTCCCACCTCCCAGCAGCTGGGAGCTGAGGACGCTGAGCCGCCCACCCCTGCCTGTCCTTCAGAGCTTGTCCCGCAGGGCGCTGGCCAGAGCCCCTACCAGGAGGAGACCGCCCAGCACAGGACAGAAGGATCTGGAATGACCCAGCGTGTCCAGGCCCAGGTGAGGGCTGGGCAGATGGGTTGAGGGCCCCTGGCCTCCAGGCACCCATGTGCAGTACAGAGGGACCATTGCCAGAGACTGCCCTGGCAAGGAGGGGCGGGAGGGCTGGTGGCCCCAGGACCCTGAGAGCCTCCTGCAGAGAGAGCTGTTGTGTCCTTCGCTGAGGGGGGGTGGGCAGGAGCCTGTCCTCTGTGGAGCACAGTCGCTGTCCCAGGGCGGGATCTGGGGCCTGGTGAGCCCCGGCCCGTGGGGACCTGTCATCCTTGCCCATGCAAGGGCGTGAGGCTGTCTGGGGTGTGCGTGTGCAAGTGCCCGGTCACCCCCAGCACCAGACCTCAGTATGGGTGTGTCCGTCCACCTGTTTGCCAGCAGAGGAGGGCGGTGGGTGGGGCTGGTACAGGTAGGCAGGGCTGGCATGAGTGGGCGGGGCTGGCAGCAGTGGGCGGGGCTGGAAGTGTGGGCACAGTTGGAAGCGGTGGGCGGAGCTGGCATGAGTAGGCGGGGCTGGCGCAGGTGGGCCCCCAGCAGAGCTGCTGCCTGGCTGCTGCCTCCTCTGGGTTTCAGCCCCACCTGGAGCCCCAAGCCCGGTGCTCCTCAGGGCCTGAGGCTGCCTTTTCTTAGAGTCTCCACCTGGGTGCAAATACCAGGCCTCGGCCCCCCACCTCTGCCCGTGTCCCTGCCTGACCTCCCTCAAATCCCTCAAACCCTGGGCAGAGGGCTCCAGACCTGGCGTGGAGATCTCTCCTGATCAACCAGGGAAGCCCCAGCCGGGCTCCATTCCCTGGTCACGTTCCCTCGAGTGCCTGTGCGGCAGGGATGGCCCAAGGACGTGACTCGCTGTCCCTGCGACAGCCATGGGGTGGCGCTACTGTCACCCGTTTTTCAGGCATCCAGCCACTCGGCGGCTCAGCGGTGGGCACTGGGATGAGCCCGTGGAGAAAGGCTGCTGGGGAGGGGCTCGGGCAGGGGTCTGGGCCCAGGTCTGCAGGGCGAGCTGCAGGCAGCCGGAGGAGGAGGAAGGGGCGGAGGGGCGCAGAGGGCCGAGCTGGGGCAGTGGCGGGGGCAGAGGCCTGGCCTGCCCGGAGAGGCAGAACCAGGAGGCAGGCCGGTGGAGGGTGGAGGGCAGACGGCCAGACTGGGAGGCCTTGCCCGGGCTTGGTCTTTGCTCCAAGAGTCAGGGGAAGCTGGTGGCAGCAGAGAAGGGAACTGGCACACTGAGCTTGAGCAGGTCCCTGCAGGCCACCCGGTCCCAGACACCCACTCCCAACACGGCTTCCTCCTGCTGTGTCGCCGTGTGTGGGCCGGGGAGCCCAGCCCACGCCCCGTGCTGGTGCGACACAGGCCAGACTGAGGACACGGCGTCCAAGCCACCATCCGGCAGGCTTCCAGCTTTCAGAGACTTGGCCAGAGGCCGTGAGCAGGCTGGTAGCTCTGTGCCAATATGCCAAGGGCTGCGTGATCTCCAAGGACACCTTCCACCCCCTCCTTCACAACAGGGTCACCCTGAAATTCCTCCCAGGGATGTACTTGGAGCCCCAGACCTTTCCCGGCTCAGATCCACCGTGGGCTCTGCAGCTATGCCCGGTCAGGCGGCCACAGCCAGGAGCCCGCCAGCCTCTCTGCCCAGCAGCCCTCAGGTGGGAGGCAGCGGCTGCTGCTCCGAGGCTCAGGGCACACCCGCCTTCAGGCTGGGACGTGCGGGGCCAGCTCGAGGCAGGCTCCCTGGTCGTCAGGGCCGAGCCGGCCAGGCATGAGCAGAATGCAAATGAGGAGCTCAGGGGCTGGACACAGTCAATGCTGACGACGGGCTGACAGCGCCCCTGCGCAGGGGCTACACCCAGACGCCCTGCCCCGCCCCCCGGCGCCGTATCTGGATTCTCATCCGTGCAAAGACTGTGAGGTGTCTGTGCGGGGCGCTGGCCGTGGGGCTGGCCCTGGAGCCGTGTTTGCTGGGCACTTTGCCAAAAGGCGCACGAGGGACGCACTCCTGTCTGCGCCCTGTGCCAGGCACCGATCAGGATTTGGGCAGACCCTGCTCCTTCCTGGCTTCTCGGCCGTGCTCAGAATGACAAATGACGCACTGACCAGAATGAGTCCGATCAAGTGTCGAGGCGCAGCCCGGTGCCCCCGAGCCAGGCCGGCCCAGCAGGTGCCCGTGGCTCTATAGTGCCGGATGCTGAGGGGTCCAGTGGCCTCCAGAGGAGCCCCCAGGAGCCCCCCAGGGATCTGCAAGCTCAGAGGGGCTGGCACCTGGCCACAGGACCTCTGCACCACCCCACCCCCAACCCCTCTTGTCCTGCAGGAGCCGAGCTCCTGGGGATCCAGGTGGGTTCTGCGGAGAACCCCCCAGGGCACAGGACAGGACTGCGGCCCCCACACGCGGCTGCAGAGGGTGGTGGGTGAGTGCGGCCTCCAGCTGAGCCCAGCTGCTCCCCTCCTGGCCATGTCGGCTGGGTCATCAGAATCGCTTCTGGGAAAGTGAGCGCGAGCCTGTCACTGCCGCAGTCCTGGAGGCAAGGACACAGACACGGCTGTCACTCAGCGGCTGCCAGGGTCGGCGGGAGTCAGGGGCAGCGACCAGGCGTCGGCCATCAGCCTGTCAGGAGGCGCAAGGGCAGATCCTGTGCGGGGCTGGGGCCTGGGCCACCCCTCGGTGGCTGGGAGGATGCCTGGGCCCCTGGTTTCCCACCCCTCCTGGGCCCTGAGCACGGGTGGGCTCAGCCCTGCCCTCCCCCCGGGCCTTCGCTGGGCCCTGCGTGGGAAGGAGAGGCAGTGGGGGACCACTGGGGACACGGGAACCGCTGCCCACCCCGAATCCCAGGGTAGAGTCCCTGCGTTCTTGGGCCCACAGGGTCCCTTTAGAGCCCCTCTGGGTGGGGACCATACCCCTCTCTGGCAAAGGGCCAGGACGTGCGTGGCCCCCACTGGGCGGGCACCTTGCCAACGGCCCCGCTTCCCTGCAGCATCCAGAGCTCTGGGAGCTGGGGGCTGTCCGAGAGCCTGGGAGGAGAGACCGGTTCGTGTTTCTGTGGTCGCTGCCCCTCATTCCAGCCGACCCCCCATTCATCAGACTCTTGGGGGGCTGCTGGGATCAACTGGACCGTAGTCGGACCGTGACAGGCCGAGAGGGGAGAGGAGAGAACCCATGGGTACAGTTTGGCCCGAAGGCTGGAAGATGACGCCAAGGGGCGTGGAGAGGATGGGCCCAGACAGGAAGCTCGCGGAGCGATGACAGTCGTGACACCCAGATTCCTGCATGGCAGAGCATGCGTGTCCACGTCCACACACCAGACTCCGTGAGCGACTATCTGGGCACTTGCCATAAACCTTCATTTGCAACCACGATTTTCCCTCCACCTGCCCTGGCGAAGGCCTCGCGCCGCGGCTGCCCCTCCCTGTCCACTCGCCCTCCCCTGCTGCATCTGTCCCCAGCCCTCTCTCTGGGCACTTGCCGAGCGTGCCCTCAGCGGTGGGGCCCCACGTGGCCCATGGTGGGGCCTGGCCACTCTCCAGCAGAGCCGGCCGTGTGCTGGACACCACTGTCCCCTGCTGTGGCCACCCTCAGGAGGCCAGGCCAGCCCGTGGACACTGGCTGAGAGGGACAGCAGTCCCCTCCCTGACCTGGCACATGCCCAGTGTATGGGGGGAGGGGACCCCCGTGGCCAGTCGTGTCCTGTCCTCGGTGAGGAGGGCGGCAGCACAGGAGGAGGGTGGGCACCCTGGGGGTGGCTGGGGGGCACGAGGCCCCTGGCGGACTCAGCTCGGCTTTGCTGAGCAGGGACACAAACTGCCAGGGCCCGCCGGGTGGGGCTGTGGGCAAACCAGGCTGCTCCAGGCACCAGGCGCTGGGTACGGGCGGGAGGGGGCCGTGGCCACGCAGGGGTCTGCCCAAGGCCCAAGCCGGGACAGTGGAATCCACACAGACTCGGGGGACAAGTGGGAGCAGCAGGAACCTCCAAGAAGAGAGGGGAGCGCTGCCCTGGGGCGCCCTGATGGCTCAGACGTGGGCGGGCACCGTGCACGAGGGGGGTTTGTTTTCTACCGGCAGCAGGTTCCTGTTGTTCAACACTCCACGCATTTATTTGAAAAGGCATCTTTCCCATCTCTCTGCGGCTGTGGGAAGTGCCGTGCGGGGGGAGACACACCTGAGGACAGGTAAGGCTCACCTCTGCGGCGCAGGTGCGATGTGGGCGCCCACAGCTGAGGCTGGGGAGGAGCAGCAGGTGCCTCTAGAGCAACCTTTGGGTGCTACCTAACAGAGCAGGGGGCGATTACAGGAATGTTCTGCCTCCCCCACACCCCGTACCCAGGGCGGGCCCCTTCCCAGGACGGAGCCGGGGACGGGTCTGTGGCCTGGCCCAGGGTGGGGGCAGCCGGGTAGGAAATACGAGCTCTGGAAGCACCCTGGGACAGGGAGAGAACCTCCCAGTCCTGCGGAAGGCCAGATGAGCGGACTTCCTCCCTGGAGAGGAGGGAAAACAGAAACCGTCACGTGGGAGCACACGGCACAGAAATCTCTGCAGCTGTCCTGTCTGCGTGGCATCCTGACACTCTCAGGCCGTGGGGACGACCAGGGAGGCTGGCCTGGGCTGTGACTGCCGCCCACATGGCGAGGAGGGACCGTCCCAAGTCGAATGGTCTCTTTTGTTCCAGAAAGTGGTTTGCAATTCTGCGCTTGTCAGGGCGTGACTCAGACGAACAGCAGTAATATTCGAGCGTGGTCGCTCTGCCTGGGGAGGACAGGCGGCAGGGTGACGGATGGCGGTGCCGCGTGTGCATGTCAGTAACCGGGATCTTAAGTGGCGTTTCACGGCGGCTGGGTTGCAGCGCCGGCCTGTTGCGTGCGCCTCCTCGTGCCCCTGGCCAGGGCTCGCCCCCCTCCCCCCCACCCCCGGCCCCTCCAGTGTCCCTGTCCTCGTGCTGCTCAGAGGCGCAGCCCAGCCAGGTGGGCCGACGCCCTGCTGCCCTTCAGCCTTCGGATCGGGGTGGACTGGGGTGGAGGTGCCAGGACATCGAGCCTGTAGGGGGCCCCACGTCCCTGGGCCAAGGGGGCACCCGGGTGGGACAGCGTGCAGGCGGCGGTGCTGGATGTGCCCCACCGGAGCCAGCGCCGTGGGAGCCCAGGAGGCGCTCAGAGCTGGTGGGAGCCGGGAGGGCCACGGAGGTGGGGGCGTCGAAGTAGCTCCTCCAGGACACAAGCAGGACACGCTCTGGGCCAGGAATTCAACAGCCAGACATCCTGCAGGCGGGGACAGACGTTTGGAAGGTGGATGCCTGGGGACCGAGGTGAGGGCTTGGTCACTTACGGGCCACTTTCTCAAATTTTCCCCTCCCTTACAGGGGTGAAATCTTCTGGGACCCCTGTGGGTCGGCCCTGTTCAGGGGCCCTCTCCTTTCTCTGTGAAGCCCAGGGGTCTGCCTGGGCCCCCTCCCCCAACGGGCCCTGTTCTAGAATTCTCTGTGATGTAGAAGGTCACCAGTGGTTTCCACCTTCCCTGAGAGCAAGGCCCCGACTTGCAGCTGGAGACGTCCCAGAGGAGGGCCCAGGCCCAGGCTCAGGAGGCCTCTCCTTAGAAAGGGGTGACAGTCCCAGTGTCTGGCCTTTCACTGTGGTGACAAATTCTGGGGACAGAGCGGAGGGAGGCCTTTCTGCTGCAGGTAGGAACACCTGTGGGACCAGAAAGGTAGGAGTGTTGTCGCCCACGCAGCACCAGGCCCAGAGTGGCTGAACACCCGCACGTGAGGGCCCCCAGGCCCAGCTCAACAGTGGAGGACCCTCCTCCTTCCTCGCAGGGGTCACCGGGGCCCAGTCTTCCACGCCCGGCAGGCTCCCGGCCCCGGGGTGGGTGTGGGCTGCCCGTCCAGGTGCTGTGAGGGACTGACCGGCCGCTGGGTAAGAGGAGAGCAGAGACCTTACCTGAAAGAGTTCTCCCTGCCCAGCGGCCGCCACGCCAGGCCAGAGCGGGGCAGAACCCAGTTGGCCTGGGACCTCCTGGACAGCAGCTCGCCAGGGTCCGAGCCTGATGTGGGGGCTGGGCGGCTTGGATCATAGTGGGGTGTAGTAAGTGCAGCTTTCTGTTGTGTTCCCAGCCTGAGGCCTAGAATACGTGGGGGATAAACACATGCACATATGAATTATGGATGTGAATTATATCTCGTGTGCGTATCAATTGTGAATTATATATATATAATTTATATATAAATTATACATCATATTTAGATATAAATACACAGTATCTTATCCATATCTATGTCTCAAGTATTAATATATTAATATACTTAAGCTGCTTTCCTGCTTTCTATTTTCACTTAATAATTAATGCTGAGACTCTTCCCATCCAGGACTCGTGGATCTAATTCTCCTGGGTGGCTACGTGGCCAGCTGTCGTGAGACGACCCCTCACTCAGATATTCACTCCAGAGTGGATGGGTATTTGGTTCACGTCCCATTTTCCTCTATTGTCAAAAGTTCTGCCACAAACACGTGCTTTTCTCCTTTTACCTATTAATATACGAAATTAATAGGCATCTTAACCTTGAACCATCCTTGCATTCTCAGAGTAACATAGGGACATTGTTTTTGAAGGTACTAATAAATTTTACTTCTGATATTTTAAGATGTTTGTATCAAAAGTCTGCAGTGTTTCTTTCAACTGAAATGTGCTTGACAGAGTTTAGAAGAGCGTTACGCTGGCTACAAAAACAAAACAGGGGCTTCTCTATTTTAAGCGAGGCATGTGCATTGGGCGGGTGTTCATGTCAATCTGCAGGAGGGAGAGAAGAGGAAACTTCCGCTCACCGCACCGTTTCCACAGCTCTTCTGCATGGCTACTACCGTGTCTGTCTTGTGATGGATGTGATATATCACATATCCTATGTTAGGAATGACAATTTATGAATAAAGTATTAACAACCAACATCCGTATATTATGAGTGCACGACTGAAAATGTTTGGACCCCGCTGGTCCAGCACATGGTCTACGTTCTTGAATATTTCCTAGGTACTTAAATAAGTGCATTTTCTGTGTGTGTAAAACATACTTAACGCAAGATGTTTACGTCTCTCTAATTTTATTATGCTCACATTCGAGATTCTTGATCATTTTTTAATCTACTTGATCTCTTAAGGACTGAGAGATGCCTTCCCCTTTTATTGGATTTTTGTGGATTTTTCTTTATATAGCTTCCAGCTGTTTATACAGTTTAATACCATTTATTTGTTGTGTTTTGTTTGGGAATAACAACTTTGAAGTGGACAGTACCCTTGACCATTATCAAGTGATCCTGTAGTTGAATGTTTTTTTTCTTTAAGTGCAAATTAGCCTGAAGTTCATGCCTGGCCCCGCCTATCTGTGGTGAGAGGGCGGTTTGCATTTTCTGTGCACCCCTGAGCGTTGATCCACCGTGATCCCCTGGAGGGGCTTTGTTCTGGAGGGGCTTTGTTTTGAACAACTGTATTGTCGTAGTCACTTGTTTGGATGCGACACAGAGGGTCTTCATTTCCGGTGGTAAATTTATCCCCTACGGGGATGAACACTTTTACTTAAAGAACTGCTGGCAAAGTTCCTCCTGGGTGGGGACTGTTTTTGTTCAAAGGACACCAGGGTGAGTCCTCCACCGGCTGGCCGGCCGGCCAGGGGAGTAGAGGCCTGAGCTGGCTCTGTCACCTGGGCTGGCTCCCAAACCATGGCCCCTCCCACATGCCCTGGGCCAGGCACCTGGGGCCTGACTCCCTTGTGGGACCAGCCTGGCGTGGCCTCCCCTGATGGTCGTCATTTTAGTGACTGCGTGGGGTGGTCCCTTGGGGTTTGGAGAGCCAGAGACCTTGTGTACTGGTGCTCACAGGGAGGAGGAGGCTGCACTTTGGCAAAAACAGCTCTTACGCTCAGGTTTCCCGGGGACTGCGGCCTCCTCCCATCTCCCGCTCCCTCTCTGTCTCTCTCCCTTCCTCCCCTCCCCCTCCCTCTGCTCCCTCCCTCTCTCCAGTCCCCCCTCCCCCCCAGTCCACACCTTACACAAACACAGCTGAGCTGTTTTTGCTGTGAGTAACAGAGCCCCCTCCTTCTGCAGAAGGGACACCCTGCGAGGAGCTCCTGCACCCTCCGCCAGCGAGGGCGGCTTCCCTGTGGCCCTTCAGCATCCCCAGTCGTGGACCCTGCAGGCGGGGGAGGCAGGAGGTGGGCGGGACAGACGAAGGCTGAGTTTCCGTTTGGGACACAGGTTTCTGGCACATGTGACCAAGTCAGGAGGAAAGGGAGGGGCTGGAGCCAGGATGGTGGCGACTGTGGGTGAGGCCAGGAGGATTTGGGTTGGTGGGGAGGGGGTGGGGACCAGGTGGACTTGAGAGCTGGGACTGGCAGGTCCCAGTGAGGGGGGAGGGGGAAGCCCTGGAGGGGCCCAGGGCACAGGAGGCAGAGCCAGGCTGGGCCCTGGAGGCCGGGGCAGGTGAGCTTGCCCAGGGCGTCCTGAGCCTCGGGCATGACAGGCCCTGACCACACACACTTGGTCTTCCCTTTGCACTAAATATACAAGAGTGACAGCATCAGAATTCCCACGGCCTCTTTTCCTGCTGCTGCTTGATCATTCAAGGCAAGTTCCACTAACAATAATCAAATTACCTTCTGCAGATGGAAAAGGAGCCACCAGGTAAAACTGGAGCTTTGGCTTCTAGAGCTTCACACTGGAATGCCAGGGTCTTCTCGGGGAGTGAGGACTTTAAACAACCCCAAGAGGGGCCGTGGGAGGGGCTGGAGCCGCCGTGACCGGCTGACCGGTGGCCAGGCTGGCCAGCGCCCTGGGCCCTGCGTGGAGAGTGTGGCGCTCACACACCTCGGCTGCCCCACCAGAGCCTCCCGCGCCGTGGCTCCTGGAGCCAACATGGCGGCAGGGGTTCTGCTGGCGCCCAGAGGTCCCCCACCCCAGTGCAATCCCGTCCCAAGACCCAGGCTGGTCCTGCGCCACCCGTATGTGTTCCCACCGTCCCAGCCACCACCCGCAGCAGGGGCAGGTCTACACCCGTCTCCCGATTCCGTCCTTCCACGCTCTGAGACTTCCAGGTTCGGGCTCTGAAGACACAAGTCACCAACTTTGTCTTTATGGATGGGGGAGGCTGGGGACAGAGGCCAGGCTGGGACGGGGGCCGGGACAAAGCCGGGAGCAGGGAGGGAAGGACAAAGGACCGTAATCTTTGTGCTAATTAGAGCCAGTTGGCGCCTTAGCGGGGAATGGGGAGAGGCGTACAAGGAAAGGTTTCTGCTTGAGTTATTGCCAGTCTGGTCTCTGCGTGATCAGCAGCAGTGCGAGCTGTGATTGCTGAGATTCCCGACGTTTCTCCAGCTCTCACCTCTCCACATCCCTGGCATTTCCTTTCTCCCCTGGCCACGTGTCCTCAGGGCTCGCTGGGACGGCAGGAGTCGGTGGAGACCGGCAGCTGTCCTGGGCGACTGGCCACCTTGCAGAGGCTACGCCAACACCCGCCACGCGTCTGAGCGGCTCAGGGCCTGCACCTCGCCCCGGGCTCCAGGCCTCATCAGGCCCGATGGACACCCCAGCGGCTCACGCCCTCCTCTGCTCTGAGCACAGGGTCCCAGGAGGGTGGGGGTGTCCTTTCCCTGCCCTGTGACCCGGCGCTGTATCCCACGCAGAGGCGGGGCCCGGTGAGCATCCACACGTGGCAGCTGCGGGCAGGAGGCTCCCTGGCGGTTCTCAGACGCTGCCCACCTGCCCACCCGCGGCACCCCGCTTCCTCCACCACCCGGCTCAGCCGCCACCTCCTCCAGGAAGACTTCTGGACCCAAGTGCAGCCCAACACCCGCTCTGCAACCCCACAGCACCCTGGGGAGCCTCCCTGCACCCTGGGCACTGTGTCCGTCCCGTGACCCCTCCTGTCCCAGACCCCGAGCTCCTCAGGGCAGCGGCAGATCCCGGCCGTCTCGGTGGAGGTGGCCCTCGGTACCAACGGGCTGGGCCGGCCCCAGAGCCTGAGCAGACTTTGCCTAACGCAGGGCAGCCACGTAGAAGCAAAGGAGATTCTGGGGCTTCACCCCCAGCCCGGCGTCCTCTGGAAGGGCGAGGTGGACCCAAGTGTCGCCGGACACACGGGCGGTCACAGCTGGTGGCTCTGCAGCTGCCAGGACAACTGAGGAAAACCTTATTTGGTGTCCGTGGGTCTCTTGTTATTTCGGATTCCAATTTAATAGCTCTTTTGAAAATCAGCTTTGTTTGTTTTTATTTTTAAAATGATACTGTTCGCTGCAATTTTTAAAAAGTCACAAATTCAAAATTTAATAAAAAATTAATAAAAAAGGAAAAAAAAATCACCTGAAATCTCACCATCCAGAGAGGAGAGTCTGGCGTATTTCCTTTTGTCAGGAACGGAATCATATGATCAGCACGTCTATCAGTTACTGCTTGCGTTTGTGCACAAAAATTATCCTAGGCGATTTTCTACATTGATATGATACGACACTACACACTCACACACACGCACACACACGCACACACACGCGCACACACAAATCTTTCTGTCCGTGGCAGGCGCTGTGATAAATTATGGATGTGCAGCGGTTTATTTAACCAACTTCATTTTGATGGACACTTGGCTTGCTTCTAGTTATTTAGAATCAAAACCGACGCTACACTGAGCATCTTTGTATTCTGCGTGTGTTTCCGGAGAATAAAGTGGCCTCGCTGGGTCAAAAGCGTGCACACATCGATGTCTGATGGGCGTCGGCGCGGCGCCTGTGTGTGAGCGCTCACGCTTC